>JAPVLO010000537.1:600000-826777 GCA_027257055.1 Cephalopachus bancanus | reverse complement strand
TTTTTTATCTTAATGAAGTTAAAATAATTATTTCTGGGCTGGACATGGTGAAGTGAGACTCCAACTCAAAAAAAAAAAAAAAAAACATTAGTCAGACATGGTGACACACACCTATAATTCCAGCTACTTGGAAGACTAAGGTGGAAAGATTGCCTGAGCCCCCAGGTCGAGGCTGTGGTGGCCGTGAGCATGCCACCATTGCACTCCAGCTTGGGTGACAGTATGAGACTCCAAATCAAAAAACAAAACAAAGCAGACAAACAAAACCATTGTGTCATTGCCAAGTGTAGTGGCTCATGCTTGCAATCCCACCACTTTGGGAGGTTAAAGTGGGAGGATTGTTTGAGGTGAGGAGTTTTGCCCAGCCTGGGCAACAAGGTGAGACCCCTATCTCCACAAATAGAAAAATTAGCTGGGTGAGTTGTGGCCGTGCCACTGCACTACAGTTTGGTCAACACAATGACACCCTATCTCAAAACAAAAATAAAAATCGAAGTATCAGGAGTTCAATCTCATAAAGGAATATCAAAAGTCTACCGTGTCTTTCTTTTTTTTGAGTCAGAGTCTCACTCTGTCACCCAGACTGGAGTGCAGTGGCCGCTCCTGGCCACCGCAGCCTTGACCTGCTGGGCTCCGACGATCCTTCCGCCTCAGCCTTCCAAGAAGCTGGAACTACAGGTGCGCGCTACCACGCCCGGCTAATTTTTGATTCATTGTAGAGATGAGGTCTCGCCAAGTTGCCCAGGCGGGTCTCAAACCCGCGGATTCAGGCAATCCACTCACCTCAGCCTCCCAAAGCGTGGGATTACAGGCTGAGACACCGAGCCCAGCTTCTTTTCTTTTTTATTAAAATTTTTGTAGTACTGCATTTTATACATATGCAACACCCCCCAACACACTCCTCTTTTTTTTTTTAGATGCTCACTATGTTGCCCAGGCTAAACTCAAACTCCTGGGCTCAAGGGATCCTCCTCAAAGTGCTGGGATTTTAGGCACAAGCCACTGTGACTGGCTGCTTTTTTTTTTTTAAAATATGAGATATTGCTTGTTTTGAATTTATTGCCTTTTTTTTTTTTTTTTTTTTTGTTGGAGTCTCACTCTGTCACTCAGACTGGAGTGCAGTGTCTGCTCCTGGCCACCACAGCCTCAACCTGCTGGGCTCCATTCATCCTTCTGCCTCAGCCTTCCAAGTAGCTGGAACTACAGGTGCATGCTAGAATTTATTGCTTTTTACCAGTCCGTTGCTGATAGACATTTGGATCACCCTTGCTGGTAGACATTTGAAGTATTTCTTTCATGGGGTTGCAACATATAACTTGAATATAGTCATTTTGCAGTTATGCAAGTGTGTGTGTGTGTGTGTGTGTGTGTGTGTGTGTGTGTGTGTGTGTGTGTGTTTTCCTTGAGTTGGAGACTCACTCTGTCATCAGCCTGGAGTAGTGTACTCACAGCCATTGCAGCCTCGAGCTGCTGGGCTCAAGTGATCCTTCTGCCTCAACCTTCCAAGTAGCACACAACACCACACCCAGCTAATTTTTTTTTTTTAATTGCAGACACAAGGTCTCACCAAGTTGCCCGGGCTGGTCTCGAACCCCTGAACTCAGGCAATCCTCTCGCCTCCATCTCCCAAAGTGTTGGGATTACAGGTGTGAGCCACTGCGCCTACCCTATGCAAGTATATTTTCTGACACATTCCTAGAATTGGGACACCTAGTTGTATGCATTTTTAGTTTGGACAGAAATTGCCATATTGCCTTTCATAAAAACATTATCAATTTGCAATCCCTTTTGTAATATATGTGAGTACCTGTTTTGGTATAAGTTTTTTCTATATTAAAATATGTGCTGGGCATGGTGGCTAACGTCTGTAATCCTAGCACTTTGGGAAGTGGAGGAAAGGATTGCCTGAGTCCACGGGTACAAGACCAGCCTGGGCAACATGATGAGATGTCGTGTCTACAATAAATCAAAAAATTAGCTGGATGTGGTGGTACATCCCTGTGGCTCTAGCTACTTGGAAGGCTGAGGTGGAAGGATTACTTGAGCCCAGCCCGTTGAGGCTGCAGTGGCCATGAGTGTGCCACCACACTACAGCGTGGGCAACAGAGTGAGACTCTGACTAAAAAAAAAAAAAGAAAGCAAATAAAATATGTAATGATACATATTTGGAAGCCGTCCATGCATAGATGAACTTTACAATTCTGGGGTGGAGGACACTGGAGCAATTAGGAAGGTAACAAAGAGTCCAGGCAAAGCCCTAGAGCACTCCAGTACCTATAGCAACAGGCGCTAGTGAGGGGGGACTGAGAAGGAGCAGCCACGGTGGTGGAAAGGGAACTGGAACCGTACAATGTCACAGGAGCTTTTTAAAGGGGGAAGGGGACTATAAATTAATACAATTTCTTCAGAGACTAAGTTGGCATCACGTGGTTGTGATGCAGTGATTCCACTCCTACATACAGATCCTAGGAGGGCTTACATATTCCTGGGATGAGGAAGAGCTGTTCCAGGTTGTTCATTGCAACAAGGTCTGTATCAGAAAAAACCTAATGAGCTGGGCTCGGTGGCTCAGCCTGTAATCCCAGCACTTTGGGAGGCTGAGGTGAGAGGATTGCCTGAGCCCGCAGGTTCGAGACCCGCCTGGGCAACTTGGCAAGACCTCATCTCCACAATAAATCAAAAAATTAGCCGGGCATGGTAGCGCGCGCCTGTAGTTCCAGCTTCTTGGAAGGCTGAGGCGGAAGGATCGCTGGAGCCCAGCAGGTCGAGGCTGCGGTGGCTGGGAGCGGCCACTGCACTCCAGTCTGGGCGACAGAGTGAGATTCCCACTCAAAAAAAAAAAAAAAAACCTAATGAACTTCAGTGAAGAGAAGAGATAACATGTAGCATATTCTTTCCATGAAATACTATCCAACAATGAAAACAAAAACACTATTTGTGTGAACATGGGTTCTTCTCATAGATCATGTTTTGTTGTGTTTTGTTTTGAGTTGGAGTCTCACTCTGTCGCTGGAGCGCAGTGGCCGCTTCCAGCCACCACAGCCTCGACCTGCTGGGCTCCTGCGATCCCTCCGCCTCAGTCTTCCAAGTAGTCAGAATTACAGGCGCGTGCTACCATGCTCGCCAATTTTTTGATTTATTGTAGAGATGGGTCTCACTGCCCAGGAGGGTCTCGAACCCGCCATAGATCATGTTAACTGAAAAAGCAAGACAAGCCGGGCTCGGTGGCTCAGCCTGTAATCCCGCTCCTTGGGAGGCTGAGGTGAGTGGATTGCCTGAGTCCATGGGTTTGAGACCTGCCTGGGCAACTTGGCAAGACATCATCTCAACAATAAATCAAAAAAAAAATTAGCCAGGCATGGTAGCGTCCGCCTGTAGTTCTGGCTACTTGGAAGGCTGAAGTGGAAGGATCACTGGAGCCCAGCTGGTTGAGGTTGTGGTGGCTGGGAGCGGCCACTGCACTCCAGTCTGGGTGACAGAGTGAGACTCCAACTCAAAAAAAATAAAAATAAAAATAAAAAGAGCAAGACATACAATGACACGATCAGCAAGAATTAATGCATGCAAAGTCTAAAAACATGTCAAACAAAGGGATTTTTTTTTAAAGGTAAAAAGACACCAAATTCAAGACGTATGTCCACCCGCAGTCCTTGCTTTGATAGCAAATATTACCTACAACACATGCACATCAGACCTGTGCAAGATGAGGACTATCTGCATATATTTCTATTATCTTCTGTGTATATTACATATAACCAATAATATAAAAATGCTACAGATTGACATACTTGGGGGTGGTTTCAGATTTCTTAATTATGTTCTGTTTGGGTTTGGTTCAAAATTCAAAATATTTGAAAGGTTAAAATCTCTTATTTCTTATAATTATCTATTCTTTCTTCATGATAAACTAGAACCACTTCATGATAAACTTTCTGAAGTAAATCCACAGGGAGTGAGAGAAATAAGAGGAAGGATTTATAGAGAATGAGGAAAGCTGCTGAGAGATAAAGAAAGTGAAGGGTTGACAATCCTGAGCTTGTTAGTGATTAACAGCAACAGATTTATTTCCCAGGAGTGTGAGCTGAAGCCAGAATGAAGGGGACAGAGCATGAAGGAGGGATGGAGTTGGACTTCAGGGAGCAAATAGGCTTAGGTGACAAAGGCTGGGGTTGGGAGGGGGGAAGCCGGACTGGAGGTATGACTGGATTCTGAGCACTCTGCTTTAGATTCAGTACTTAGGGAAAGATATTTCATGCTCACTTAGCTCTTCCACAATCTTCTGTTTTGTTTTTGTTTTATTTTTTATTTTTATTTCTTGTCTTTTCACAACCTTCTGAAATAGATTTTTTTTTTTTAGTTGGAGTCTCACTCTATTGCCCAGGCTGGAGTGCAGCGGCATGCACTCGGCCACTGCAGCTTCAACCTGCTGGGTTCCTGCGATCTTTCCACCTCAGCCTTCCAAGTAGCTGGAACTACAGGTGTGCACTACCATGCCAAGCTAGTTTATTATTTATTGTAGAGACGAGGTCTTGCTAAGTTGCCCGGGTGGGTCTCAAACTCGTGGGCTCAGGCAATCCACTTGCCTCGGCCTCCCAAAGGCTTGGCTGAGCCACCAAGCCTGGCCAGAATTAGATTTTACAAACCAAAGAATGGATTCTTCCAACAGTTTCTGGGTGCCTCAGAGAAATTAGGTATGTTGACCTGGTCAATTTTTTTTTTTTGAGTTGGAGTCTTACTCCTTCACTTTGTGTGGCACCAATGCTCACAGCTACCCCAGCATCGAACTGCTGGGCTCCAGCAATCCTTCCACCTCAGCCTTCCAAGTAGCTAGAACTACAGACCTGCACTACCATGCCCAGCTATTTTTTAAAATTTTATTGTAGAGACAAGGTCTTGCCAAGTTGCCCTGGCTGGTCTCGAACACGTGGGCTCAGACAATCCACTTGCCTCAGCCTTCCAAAGTGCTGGGATTACAGACTGAGTCACCAAACCAGCCTGATCTGGTTTCTTTCTTTTTTTTTTTTTTTTTTTTTTTTTGAGTTGGAGTCTCACTCTGTCACCCAGACTGGAGTGCAGTGGCCGCTCCCGGCCACCGCAGCCTCGATCTGCTGGGCTCCGGCGATCCTTCCGCCTCAGCCTTCCGAGCAGCTGGAACTACAGGTGCGCGCTACCACACCCAGCTAATTTTTTGATTTATTGTGGAGACAAGGGCTCACCAAATTGCCCAGGCTAGTCTCAAATCTCTGAGCTCAGGCAATCCTCACACCTCAGCTGCCCAATAATTTTTTTTTTTAATTGGCGTCTCACTCTGTCGCTCAGGCAGGAATGCAGTGACACACTCATGGCCACCCCAGTGTCAACCTACTGGGCTCTGGCGATCCTTCTGTCTTAGCCTTCCAAATAGCCAGAACTACAGTCACGCGCTACCACACCCGGCTAATAGAATTATTATTATTATTATTATTTTATTTTTATTATTATTATTATTTGAGTTGGAGTCTCACTCTGTCACCCAGACTGGAGTGCAATGGCTGCTCCCGGCCACCGCAGCCTCGACCTGCTGGGCTCCGGCGATCCCTCCGCCTCACCTTCCGAGTAGCCGGAATTACAGGCGTGCGCTACCACGCCCGGCTAATTTTTTGATTTATTGTAGAGATGAGGTCTCGCCTGCCCAGGTGGGTCTCGAACCCGCGGGCTCAGGCAATCCACTCACCTCAGCCTCCCAAGCCGCGGGATTACAGGCTGAGCTACCGAGCCCAGCTTCTTTTCTTTTTTATTAAAAAAATTTTTTTTTTTTTTTGAGTTGGAGTCTCACTCTGTCGCCCAGACTGGAGTGCAGTGCCCGCTCCCGGCGACCGCAGCCTCGACCTGCTGGGCTCCGGCGATCCTTCCGCCTCAGCCTTCCAAGTAGCCGGAATTACAGGCATGCGCTACTACCGGGCTGATTTTTTGATTTATTGTAGAGATGAGGTCTCGCCAAGTGGCCCAGGCCGGTCTCGAACCCGTGGGCTCAGGCAATCCACTCACCTCGACATCCCAAAGCGCTGGGATTACAGGCTGAGCCACCGAGTCCCGCTATCTACAGTATATTTATCTGACAAAGGATTTGTATTCAGAATGTATAAACTTCTATGGCTGCATAATAAAAAGATAAATAAACAACAAGGAGTAAAAGACAAACAGGCACTTTACAAAAGAAGAAGCTCCCAGTACCAGTAATCATCAGAAAAAAATGCGATGTAAAGCCAAAGTGACAAACCATTAAGCACTCATCTGAATGGCTAAAGGTAAAAAGATTACTTTTCATGCTACCCAGAGAGGGGTCCATGTGGCAATGGCATTGATCTGGATTTCCGTAGCAACTTAAAGGGAAACATTCCCAAAGTCCAGAGCCCTTGATGTCCCGCAAATGAAGGAGGAAAATGTCCTCAAGGTCCTTGCAGCAGGAACCCACTTAGGTGGCACCCATCTTACCTACCAAATGGAACAATACATCTATTAAAGGAAAAATGATGGCAACTACATCATAAATCTGAAAAGGACCTGGGAAAAGCTTCTGGCAGCTTGGGCTGTTGTTACCATTGAAAATTCTGCTGATGTCAGTGTCATGTCCTCCAGGAATGCTGGCCAGCGGGCTGCGCTGAAGTTTGCTACTGTCCCTCTAGCCACTCCTACTGCTGGCGGCTTCACTACTGGAACCTTCACCAACCAGATTCAGGCAGCATTCCGGGAGCGGCGTCTGCTGGTGATTGCTGATCCCAGGGTTGACCACCAGCACCTCACAGAGGCATGTTATGCTAACCTGCTCACCACTGCTCTGTGTAACACAGACTCTCCTCTGCGCTTTGTGGACATTGCCATTCTGTACAACAACAAGGGAACTCACTCAGTGAGTCTGATGTGGTGGATGCTGGCTCGGAAGTTCTGCGCATGCGTGGTATCATCTCCCACGAACTCCCATGGAAGGTTATGCCTGATCTCTACTTATACAAAGATCTCAACGAGATAGAAAAGGAAGAGCAGGCTGCTGATGAAAATGCATGACCAGCCGGGCTCAGTGGCTCAACCTGTAATCCCAGCACTTTGGGAGGCTGAGGTGAGTGGATTGCCTGAGCCCGCGGCTTCCAGACCCGCCTGGGCAACTTGGCGAGACCTCATCTCTACAATAAATCAAAAAATTAGCCGGGCGTGGTAGCGCGCGCCTGTAGTTCCAGCTACTTGGAAGGCTGAGCGGAAGGATCGCCGGAGCCCAGCAGGTCGAGGCTGCGGTGGCCGGGAGCGGCCACTGCACTCCAGTCTGGGCAACAGAGTGAGACTCCGACTCCAAAAAAAAAAAAAAAAAATCAGCCGGGCGTGGTAGCGCGCGTCTGTAGTTCCAGCTACTTGTAAGGCTGAGGGCGGAAGGATCGCCAGAGCTCAGCAGGTCGAGGCTGCAGTGGCCGGGAGTGGCCACTGCACTCCAGTCTGGGTGATGGAGTGAGACTCCAACTCAAAAAAAAAAAAAAAAAAAAAGAAAGAAAGAAATGAAGATATGTGTTCATAAAAATTATGTACCAGAGTGTTTGTAATTGCTTTATTTGTAATAGCTAAAGACCAGGAATACTTAATGTACAAAAAAATTGTCATTCTGGCCAGACATGGTGGCTCACACCTATAATTCCAGCACTTTGGGTGGCTGAGGTGGGAGGATCACTTGAGCCCAGGAGTTGGAGGCTGAAGTGGGCCATGATTGTTTCACTGCACTCCAGCCTGGACAACAGAGTGAGATCCTGACTCAAAAACAAAACAAAATGAAACAAAAATTGTGACTGAATCATACAATGGATTACTATCAGCAATAAGTAAGGAACTACTGATACCTGTAACATGGATGGATCACATGGATATCATGCCAAATACAAAAAGGCAGACACAAAGGAGGCGATATTTTATGTGAGCTTTTTGCATAAAGTTTAAAACTTGCAAAACTACAGTGATAGATATCAGAACAATGGCTGCTGGGCAGGAGGCTTAATAGAAAGGGACAAAGAGAACTTTCTATATCTCAATAGGAATGTGGGAGACATGACTGTACAGTATATTTGTCAAAATTCATTGATAGATTTGCAAAAGGTCTGATCATTTCATTATATATAAATTGTGAAACTTTAAAAATGCTTATAATAAAACATTTTTAATGTTAATACTCCAAACTGAGATAATTGGAGGCAAGACAGATGTATGAAGACATCTGCCACATTGTAAAGGCAAAAACTGGAAACAAACCAAAAATTCATCAATAAGTGCTGATTAAGTAAATAAGAATACAATGGAATTCTCAATTAATATGGCTTCTTTATCTTTTTTTAGAATGTAACCTTATATTGTTATGTATCCCTTTTGCTGTTTCTGGTGGGGTTTTTTGTGTGTATGTGTGTGTTTTTTGAGTTGGAGTCTCACTCTGTCGCCCAAACTGGAGTGCTGGTACAGTGGCATGCTCACAGCCACTGCAGCCTCAACCTGGTGGGCTCCGGCAATCCTTCTGCCTCAGGCTTCCAAGAAGCCAGAACTACAGGTGAGCACTACTTTGCCCGGCTAAATTTTTATTTATTGTAGAGACGAGATCACACCAAGTTGCCAGGGCTGGCCTCAAACTCATGGGCTCAGGCAATCCACTCGCCTCAGACTCCCAAAGTGCTAGGATTACAGGCCCAGCCCCTGAGCCCGGCCTGCTGTTCCTGTTTAGACAGGATTTCACTCTGTTGCCCAGGCTGGAGTATAGTGGCAGGATTTTGGCTCTGCCACAGTCTTGAAGTCTATTACTGTTAAGTCATTTAACATCTGTTACTGTTAAGTTTATTTCATTGCAACAATGTCTGTAACAGAAACAACCTAAAGAACGCCAATGAAGAGAAGAGATCAATTGTAGCATATTCTTCCCATGAAATACTATCCAAAAATGAAAACAAAAGCACTATTTGTGTGAACATGGATTCATCTGACAGATCACATTAACTGAAAAAGCAAGCAGCCGGGCTCAGTGGCTCAGCCTGTAATCCGGAGTTTTGGGAGGCTGAGGGCAGTGGATTGCCTGAGCCCGCGGGTTTGAGACCCTCTTGGGCAAGTTGGTGAGAACTCATCTCTACACTAAATCAAAAAATGAGCCGGGTGTGGTAGCGTGCACCTGCAGTTCCAGCTACTTAGAAGGCTGAGGCGGAAGGATCGCTGGAGCCCAGCAGGTCAAGGCTGCGGTGGCCGGAAGCGGCCATTGCACTCCAGTCTGGGCGACAGAGTGAGACTCCAACTAAAAAAAAAAAAAAAAGAAAAGAAAAGAAAAGAAAAAAGAAAAAGCAAGCCACAGAATGACTTCGGCAGCAAGAAACAATGTATACAAAGTCTAAAACATAGAGAAAGGGGTCCCACTATCTTGCCCAGACTGGTTTCAAATTCCTGGGCTCAAGTGATTCTCCTGCCTTGGCCTCCCAAAGTGCTGGCTTTACAGGTGGTAAGTCACCACACCTGATCTGAATCCACTCTGTAGACTATTATACAGTTATTAAAAAGTAGTTTGAGACTAGGTTGGGCAAAATAGTAAGACCTAGCTAGTTTCTACAAAAATTAGCCAGGTGTTGTGGTGCACGCCTGTAGTCCCATCTACAGTACTCAAGAGGCTGAAGTAGGAAGATCCCTTGAGCCTAAGAGATGGAGGCTGCAGTGAGCCAGGATCGCACCCCTGCACTTCAGGATGGGTCACAGAGTGAGACCCAGTCTTAAAAAACAAACAGACAGGCTGGGCTTGGTGGCTCAGCCTGTAATCCCAGCACTTTGGTAGGCTGAGGTGAGTGGATTGCCTGAGCCCGCGGGTTTGAGACCCGCCTGGCCAACTTGGCGAGACCTCATCTCTATCATAAATCAAAAAATCAGCCGGGAGTGGTAGCACATGCCTGTAATTCCAGCTACTTGGAAGGCTGAAGCGGAAGGATCGCCGGAGCCCAGCAGGTCGAGGCTGCGGTGGCCGGGAGCAGCCACTGCACTCCAATCTGGGTGACAGAGTGAGACTCCAACTAAAAAAAAAAAAAAAAATTTTTTTTCAGTAGGATCCCCAGGATTCCAAGAATCAGTGTAGTTAGTCACGAGGTAGGGGAGCACTGAGCTAAGGTTACTTTGGCTCAAAATCCAGAAATAAAATTTGAGCAAGAGGCTGGGCTTGGTGGCTCAGCCTGTAATCCCGCGCTTTGGGAGGCTGAGGTGAGTGGGTTGCCTGAGCCCGCGCGTTTGAGACCCGCCTGGGCAAGTTGGTGAGACCTCATCTCTACAATAAATCAAAAATTACCGGGGGGGGGTAGCATACGCCTGTAGTTCCGGCTACTTGGAAGGCTGAGCCACGGAGCCCGGCCAGTACAGATTGTTAACGTGGTTACCTTCTGCTGGTGAAAACGGAGGGTTTCCAAACTTTTGTATATTTTTTCATTTCTTACTGGTAACAAGCATGCATTACTTTGGTAATTTAAATTTTTATTATCTGTTTGTTTGTTTTTGAGTCTGAGTCTCACTCTGTTGCCCAGGCTGGAGTGCAGTGACATGCTCACGGGCCATCGCAGCCTCGAACTGCTGGGCTCAGGTGATCCTTCCAACTGAGCTTTTTTTTTTTTTTTTTGAGTTGGAATCTCACTCTGTCACCCAGACTGGAGTGCAGTGGACGCTTCCGGCCACCGCAACCTCGAACTGCTGGGCTCCAGCGATCCTTCCGCCTCAGCCTTCCAAGTAGCCGGAATAACAGGCATGCGCTACCACGCCTGGCTGATTTTTTTATTTATTGTAGAGATGAGGTCTTGCTGCCAGGTGGGTCTTGAACCCACGGGCTCAGGCAATCCACTCACCTCAACCTCCCAAAGGCGCGGGATTACAGGCTGAGCCACCGAGCCCGGCTTTTTTTTTTTTTTTTTTTTTTTGAGTTGGAGTCTCACTCTGTTGGCCAGACTGGAATGCAGTGACCACTCCCGGCCACAGCAGCCTCGACCTGCTGGACTCCAGCGATCCTTCCGCCTCAGCCTTCCAAGTAGCCGAAAATACAGGCGTGCACTACTACGCCCGGCTGATTTTTTGATTTATTGTAGAGATGAGGTCTCGCTGCCCAGGCAGGTCTGGAATCCGCAGGCTCAGGCAATCCACTCACCTCAGCCTCCCAAAGGCGCGGGATTACAGGCTGAGTCACCGAGCCCGGTTCCAACTGAGCCTTTCAAGTAGCTGGAGCTACAGGTGCGCGCTACCACGCCAAGCTAATTTTTTGATTTACTGTAGAGACGAGGTCTCACCAAGTTGTCCAGGCTGGTCTCGAGCCCCTGGATTCAGGCAATCCTCTCGCCTCGGCCTCCCAAAATGCTGGGATTACAGGCTTGAGCCACTGCGCCCGGAGAGGTCCTGTCTTTTTAAAAAGAAAAAAAAAGGGCCGGGCTCGGTGGCTCGCCTGTAATCCCGCGATTTGGGAGGCCGAGGTGAGTGGATTGCCCGAGCCTGCGGGTTCGCGATCCTCCCGGGCAACTTGGCGAGACCTCATCTCTACAATAAATCAAAAATCAGCCGGGCGTGGTAAGGCGCAACTGTAATTCCGGCTACTCGGAAGGCTGAGGCGGAAGGATCGCCGGAGCCCATCGGATCGAGCCTGCAGTGGCCGCTCCGGGCCACTGCACTCCAGTCTGGGCGACAGAGTGAGACTCCAACGCAAAAAATAAAATAAAATAAATTTTAAAAAGGAAAAAAGAAAAAAAAGCTAAAATGGTAATTTTTATGTTGTGTATATTGTACTACAATTTTAAAAAGGCAAACAAAGACTTCTGACGCATCATCAAATGATCCCGTGACTGGAACTGGAAGTAGGAGCTAGACAGAGGTTAGGAAATCAGATATAATCCAGATCTTTACAGACACACTTAATCGGTGAGGAGGGTCTAAACAGCGACCAAGGAGGAACAACTTAAACCCCAAATTTAAAGTACGGGTGGACCCAAGTTCCTCTCGGTCTGCGGGGGAGAGAATCTTATCTCTGACCAGGTTTAGTCCAACCGGATTCAGGGAAAAAGTAAAGTCCCGCCTTCCTCTCAGCTGCGGCCCAATGGGAGCCTCCCGGGGCGCGCCGCTCGGGGCGCTGCGGGACCAAACGGAGCAGGCGGGGAGCTCGGCCTGTGATGTCCGCTGGCCCGGAGGCCAGACACCAGGGCCTGGGCGAGAAGCGCCGACCCCGGCCCACCCTCCTGCACCTCCTCGTCCTGCTGCTGTGCCTGCTGGGGGCGGCTCGTTCCGGAAGCCAGGCCTGTGAGTGCGGGGGGCCGAGTGTGGGGGGCTCTACTCCTCCTTCCAGCCCAGCTGAGCGTCCCCAGCCCCCACACCTCTGCCGCGGACCTCCATCCTCTCAGCGAGAGGCCTGCCCTCCTGGGAAACTGAGGCCGGGTGCCCCTCCCCAACACCACCACTGGAGGCCTGAGGATGTCTCGCGTGGGCGCTGAGTTGTTGGGGAACTTTACTGTATAGACCCTCTTTCCCCTCTCCACCCCCCAGCTTACCCACCCCCCAAACTGTAGCCTTTATGAGGCCCCTTAGGAGCGCTTCCTGGAGCCCAGGTGGGAGAACTGGGGAAAGGAGGTTGGGAGTCTGAGAGAAGAGGTCTGGCATAGTGGGTAGAGCTTTCTCTGAGACTGGCTGCTTCTTATCAGTAGTTGTCTCAATCCTCTCTCCCACACGTGAACCTTAAACTTGACTCCTACCTACAGTTAGTTCTACTGAACAGGAAATGGACAGAGAAAAAGTGAATTGTATACGAAATTGATTTTTGGCTACGCTCACTTAACTGATCAACAACTTAGACTTCCTGCTTGATATGGAGGATGCAAAGATAAGATCTTGACAAGTGTCCAGTCTGGTAAAAGAGAACTGAGCAGATTCCTGTAATAAAATGCTATAGATGCAATTGCAAAAGGGTGTTAAGGTCTTGTGGTTTCCCAAAGAAGAGAGTGAATTCTGTCTCTGGAGTTGCAGAAAGTCTTGAGAGAGGTGGCTGGTTTTCAATGTAGCAAGATAAGCCCAGTCTTGAGTAGACTACAATTGGGGAGGGTACTGCAGGCAACTCGAGTAACCAGAGAGTGGGGTTCTGGGACACAGTGGAGTGGCACAGGCTGAATCAGAGCATATTGATTGTTAGCTCATTTCTGTCATTGCTTTCTGGGTGTTTACTAATAGCTGTTGAATCTCAGCCATGTCCCTCCATTGTAGGTAGATTTTTTTTACCCCAGGTTACAGATGGGAAAGAGAGGCTTCAAAGTCATGTAATTTCCCTAACTTCACACTAGTGGGGTGTTGGTGAGTGAAGAACATCAATCCAGGTCTTTCTGATTCCAAATCCTAGGCACACCCCAGTTTCCTACCTACCCAAGCTAGGCCAAGAAGTTGAGTGTGTATTTGGAAGCAATGGGGAGGGTCATATGGAAGGATCTCAGACAGGGCAGTAAAATATTTGGGAATGATCGCTTCAATAGCTGTGTGGAGGAGAGATAGTGGGAGCTGCAAGAGAACAAGAGGGGAACCCTGAAGAAGTCCAGAGATGAGTATCTCCAGGGGATACTCCTAGAATGAGCTTAGGGCCAGGCACAGTGGCTCATGCTTGTAATCCCAGCGCTCTGGGAGGCAGAGGCGGGAGGATTGCCTGAGTCCAGGGGTTCGAGACCAGCCTGGGCAAATTGGCAAGACCTCATCTCTACAATGCATCAAATAATTGGCCAGGTGTGGTGGCATTCACCTGTAGTTCCAGTTACTTGGAAGGCTGAGTCGGAAGGATCTCTTGAGCCCAGTAGGTCAAGGCTGTGGTGACCGTGAGTGTACCACTGCCATGCAGCCTGAGTGACAGAGTGAGACTCCGACTCAAAAAAAGAATGTGTTGAGGGTATGGCTGAGGAAGTTACTCAAACCTGATATAGTCTCTGTTCAGGCACTCTAGCCAGTCAAGGAAGCTGAAGAGAGGAGTCGGCTCCCAAGTAAGAGAGTAACAAGAAGAAGGGAAATCTAAGGTCACCGACTGACTGAGAGGCCACTTCAGACAAGGGCTAAAAAGAGTTAGTTGGCAACTAGGAAGTGGGTGGTGACCTCAACCAAATGAGCCTCATGCTGAGGTGAGGTCAAAAGCAAGATTTGATGAGACATACATTTACCAAGTGAAAAAAAGGTTATACAAGAGTTGGATGTCATTTTTGTTTAAAGCAGTTTATTATAGTCATAAAAATAACCTGGAGCCAGGCTCGGTGGCTCAGCCTATAATCCCGCGCCTTTGGGAGGCTGAGGTGAGTGGATTGCCTGAGCCTGCGGGTTCGAGACCCGCCTGGGCAACTTGGCAAGACCTCATCTCTACAATAAATAAAAAAGCCGGGCATGGTAGCGCGCGCCTGTAGTTCCAGCTACTTGGAAGGCTGAGGCGGAAGGATCGCCGGAGCCCAGCAGGTTGAGGCTGCGGTGGCCAGTAGCGGCTATTGCACTCCAGCCCGGGCGAGTGAGACTCCAACTCAAAAACAAAACAAAACAAAACAAAACCTGGAAGAACATTCACCAAGCTGACAACATGGTTATTTTAGGGGTAGGAGTGTTAGAGGGGCTATCACTTTCTTCCTGATGTTTTTCTGAGGTAGGTGATGTTATTTTGATCAGAAAAAAAAAAGTCAAGTAAAATATTTTGTTGATCGGGCGCAGTGGCTCACTCTGTAATCCCAGCACTTTGGGAGGCCAAGGCAAGAAGATTGCCTGAGTCTGGGGTTTTGAGAGCAGCCTGGGCAACTTGGTGAGACCTTGTCTCTACAATAAATCACATACACACACACACACACACACAAAACTAGCCAGGCATGGTGACATGCATCTGTAGTTCCAGCCACTTGTAAGGCTGAGGTAGAAGGATCACCTAAATCGAGCAGGTCGAGGCTGCAGTAGCCATGAGCATGCCACTGCACTCCAGCCTGGGTGACAAAGAGTGAGACTCCAACTCAAAAATATATATATATATTGTTTTGTTTTGTTTTGTTGATTAAAAGTGAGTAGAGACTAAGGAAGTAGAGAGGGACAGTTTATTCTAGGAGCTAGGTTGGAAAGAGGAAGAGTGAATCCAAAGGGAGATATAAAGGAGCCAAGGATAACAGCTATGTGTGTGTGTATGTGTATATTTGTGTGTGTGTGTGTGTGTGTGTGTGTATATATGCATACACACACACACACACACACATATATAATACATATTTGCAGCTATAGGTGTTTAAAAATATTAGTTGTTTTTTTTTTTTGAGTTGGAGTCTCACTCTGTCGCCCAGACTGGAGTGCAGTGGCTGCTCCCGGCCACCATATCCTCGACCTGCTGGGCTCCGGCGATCCTTCCGCCTCAGCCTTCCAAGTAGCTGGAACTACAGGCACGCGCTATCACGCCCGGCTAATTTTTTGTTTTATTATAGAGATGAGGTCTCGCCAAGTTGCCCAGGTGGGTCTCGAACCCGCGGGCTTAGGCAGTCCACTCACTTCAGCCTCCCAAAGGCACGGGATTACAGGCTGAGCACTGAGCCCAACTATAAGTTTTTGTTGTTTGTTTTTTGAACCAGGGTCTCACTCCATCACCCATCCTGGAGTATCGTGGAATAATCACATCTCACCAAAGCCTCCATCTCCTAGACTCAAGTGATCCACCCTTCTCAGCCTCCCAAGTAGCTAAGACTACAGGTGTGCACTACCACACCAAGCTAATGTTTTTTATTTTTATTTTTGTAGGGGTGAGGTCTCACTGTGTTCTGGTTGGTCTCAAACTCCTGGGTTCAAGAAGTTCTCCCGCCTCATCCTCCCAAAATGCTGGGATTACAGGCATGAGCCACTGTGCCTCGTCTAAAAATATGTTTTAACATACTTACTAGGAGCCGGGCTCGGTGACTCAGCCTGTAATCCCGTGCCTTTGGGAGGCTGAGGTGAGTGGATTGCCTGAGCCCACGGGTCGAGGCTGCGGTGGCCGGGAGCGGCCACTGCACTCCAGTCTGGGCGACCGAGTGAGACTCCAACTCAAAAAAAAAACAAAACAAAACATACTTACTAGGTGTTTGTTTGTTTTTGGTATTACCTCTAGTCCTCAGAGATGTATGTTATTTTCTCATTAGATATATGAGAAATGTGAGACTCAGAGTTAAAACCTTATACAACCAAGGTAGTATATCTCAAAAGGATCATCTGAGGTGCTTGTTAAAAATACATATTTCTAGCTGGGCACAGTGGCTCATGCCTGTAATCCCAGCACTTTGGAAGGCGTAGGTGAGAGGATTGTCTGAGCCCAGGGGTTTGAGACCAGCCTGGGCAACTTGGCAAGACCTCGTCTCTACAATAAATCAAAATTAGCAGGGCATGGCAGTTCACACCTGTAGTTCCAGCTACTTGGAAGGCTGAGGTGGAAGGATCATCTGAGCCCAGCAGGTTGAGGCTGCGGTGGCCATGACCGGGCCACTGCACTCCAGCCTGGGTAACAGAGTGAGACTCTAACTCAAAAAAAGAAAAGAGCCTGGCTCAGTACCTCAGCCTATAATCCTGTGCCTTTGGGAGGCTGAGATGAGTGGATTACCTGAGCCTGCGGGTTCGAGACCCGCCTGGGCAGTGAGACCTCATCTCTACAATAAATCAAAAAAATCAGCCAGATGTGGTAGCATATGCCTGTAATTCCGGCTACTTGGAAGGCTGAGGTGGAAGGATCTCCGGAGCCCAGCAGGTCGAGGCTGCGGTGGCCGGAAGTGGCCACTGCACTCCAGTCTGGGTGACAGAGTGAGACTCCAACTCAAAAAAAAAAAAAGAAAAGAAAAGAAGCCGGGCTCGGTGGCTCAGCCTGTAATCCCATGCTTTGGGAGGCTGAGGTGAGTGGATTGCCTGAGCCCGCGGGTTCGAGACCTGCCTGAGCAACTTGGCGAGACCTCATCTCTACAATAAATCAAAAAATTAGCCAGGCATGGTAGCACGCACCTGTAGTTCCAGCTACTTGGAAGGCTGAGGCGGAAGGATCCTCGGAGCCCAGCAGGTCGAGACTGCGGTGGCCGGGAGTGGCCAATGCACTCCAGTCTGGGTGACAGAGTGAGACTCCAACTCAAAAAAAAAAAAAAAAAGAAAGGACAAACAGAAACTGTTTGGTGACTCTGAGGTAAAAGAAAAAATAAAAACAAAAATCCAGATTCTTGGGCCCAACCTCAATCCTGCTGAGTCAGCCTCTCAAGGAAAAAGACCTGGAAATTAATAACCTAGATGATTCTTAGGCTCTGGGCAGCTTGGGGAGCACTGCCCTATACCCTATCAAGAGCTGGTATACAGAAGAGGACTTCCCTGCTTGATGGAGGGAAATAACCAAGGGATCAAGGGAGGCCAGAGGAATCAGCTTTGAACAGGAAAGGGATGGCCACAAGAGGGAAGTACAGCCATAGACAAGTGGCACATTGTGTCAGGATTAGTTCACCATTCTCTGAGTGAGAATCTCTGAACTAATGGGGTTCAGCAGCATGGTAAATTGTTTTAAGTCCAGAGTAAGGATTTAACAAAAGGGTTTATTTAACTGGTGTATGGGGAAGAAGGCAAGGGTGGGTCTTCCAAGAGTGAACAGTCTCAGGTAGGTACTGGGATATGGAACTGCAGGAGTAGAAATGTTTCTATGTTCCTGTTCTAAGAGGGTCAGGTGAAAGCAGGGAGTGGTGGAATATAAGGTTGGAGATGGCAGCCTTTAAGGGTCCTTGTTTACCTTGCTAAGGAGCCTGGAAGTCATCCTGTGTACAGAGGGGAAGCCCTGAAGCAGCCTTAGAGTGGTATGTGATCAGGAATGTGTTTCCAGAAAGGTCACTCTGATTATATATAGGAGGACAGATTTTATTTATTTTTTGAGTTGGAGTCTCACTCTCACCCAGGCTGGAGTGCAGTGACATGCTCATGGTCACCGCAGACTCGACCTACTGGGCTCAGGTGATCCTTCCACCTCAGCCTTCCAAGTAGCTGGAACTACAGGCATGTGCCACCATGCCCAGCTAAATTTTTTATCGATTTATTGTAGAGACGAGGTCTTGCTAAGTTGCGCAGGCTGGCCTCAAACCCCTAGACTCAGGCAATTCTCTTGCCTTGGCCTCCCAAAGTGCTGGGATTACAGACTTGAGCCACCGCACCTGACCTAAGGAAGACAGATTTTAAATGTTAAGACTGGAAGCCGGGCTCGGTGGCTCAGCCTGTAATCCCGCGCCTTTGGGAGGCTGAGGTGAGTGGATTGCCTGAGCCTACGGGTTCGAGACTTGCCTGGGCAACTTGGTGAGACCTCATCTCTACAATAAATCAAAAAGGAAGCCGGTCTCAGTGGCTCAGCCTGTAATCATGCGCCATTGGGAGGCTGTGGTGAGTGGATTGTCTGAGCCCGCGGGTTCGAGACCCACCTGGGCAGCGAGACCTCATCTCTACAATAAATCAAAAAATCAGCCGGGCGTGGTAGCGCATGCCTGTAATTCCAGCTACTTGGAAGGCTGAGGCGGAAGGATCGCCGGAGCCCAGCAGGTCGAGGCTGCGGTGGGCGGGAGCGGCCCCTGCACTCCAGTCTGGGTGACAGAGTGAGACTCCAACTCAAAAAAAAAAAAGACTGGAAGAAGGGAAACTAGTTAGAAAGACTCCAACTATAATCCAAGCATGCCAGAGGAATGTTTATGTTTGACAAAAAAAAACAAGTAAAAAATGAGTAGAGCTTGGTAATTGTTTGAAACTGGTGGGTGTTGAGGGAGGTGCAGTCTAGGATTAAACACCCATGGGAGGCACACATGCCTGTTTGGGAATATCCAGTTCTGCTATAGATGAAGGGAAACAAATGGGATAGAGGGAACTCACAAGAAGTATCACACATAGATAACTAAGTTAGTAATCTGTTAGATAAGTAAATAGAACATATCTGTGTGAACAGAGATAGCAAGACCCAGTAGGCACTAAATATCCACAGTACCTGCTGGGCGAAGTGGTTCATGCCTATAATCCTAGCACCTTGGGAGGCAGAGGCAAGAGGATTGCCTGAGTCCAGCCTGGGCAACTTGGCTAGATCTCATCTCTACAATAAATAAATAACTAAATAAATATATATATATATATATATATATATAAGCTGGGCACGGTGGCATGTGCCTGTAGTGCTAGCTACTTGGAAAGATCGCTTGAGCCCAGCAGATCAAGGCTGCTGTGGCCGTAAGCGTGCCACTGCACTCCAGCCTGGGCGACTGTGTGAGACTCTGACTCAAAAACAAAAACCCCTAAATACATGAGACATGAGGCACTCAGTATTCATGAAGTCTCAGTTTGACAGGTCAGATGCATACTGCATAACCCACAATTCCAGTTGGGCAGCCCTTCCACCCAACTTGCATCCTATCCTAAGTATGTTAACCTGCCCCAGTGCTTTTCTCTTGCTTCTCACGGTGTGTTTTACAAGTATTTAATAAACCATGTTATTTTATTTTATTTATTTATTTATTTAATTATTATTTATTTATTTATTTTTTTGAGTTGGAGTCTCACTCTGTCGCCCAGACTGGAGTGCAGTGGCTGCTCCCAGCCACCGCAGCCTTGACGAGCTGGGCTCTGGCGATCCTTCCGCCTCAGCCTTCCGAGTAGCCGGAATTATAGGCACAGGCTACCACACCCGGCTAATCTTTTGATTTTATTGTAGAGATGAGGTCTTGCCTGCCCAGGCGGGTCTCAAACATGCGGGCTCGGGCAATCCACTCACCTCAGCCTCCCAAAGGTGCGGGATTACAGGCTGAGCCACTGAGCCTGGCTCATGTTATTTTATTTTATTTTACTTTTTATTTATTTTATTTTTAGAAATGAAGTGTTGGCCAGTCTCAATGGGAGGCCAAGGCGAGTGGATTGCCTGAGCCCATGGGTTCAAGATCAGCCCGGGAAACTTGGCAAAACCTTGTCAC
Source organism: Cephalopachus bancanus (assembly GCA_027257055.1). Taxonomy (NCBI): domain Eukaryota; kingdom Metazoa; phylum Chordata; class Mammalia; order Primates; family Tarsiidae; genus Cephalopachus; species Cephalopachus bancanus. The sequence goes on along the minus strand of JAPVLO010000537.1, from coordinate 806,819 downwards.
TACAATAAATCAAAAATTAGCCGGGCATGATAGTACGTGCCTGTAGTTTCAGGTACTTGGAAGGCTGAGGCGGAACAATCACTGCAATCCAGCAGGTCGAGACTGTGGTGGCTGGGAGCATGCCACTGCACTCCAGCCTGGGTGACAGAGTGAGACTCCAACTCAAAAAAAAGAAAAATGAGGTGTTGTTATGTTCCCCAGGCTAGTCTTGAACTCTGGGCTCAAGCAGTCCTCCCACCTCGGCCTCCCATAGTGCTGGAATTATAGGTATAAGCCACTGAGCCTGGCCATAAATCATGTTATTTGAGCATCTCAATTTTGTCTGTGAACCTTTTTGCTCCATGACTTCTGGGATTGCTTCATGGTACTGTACTGGGAGGCTACCATGACATCAGTTATTGCCCACACCACAACCAAGATCCAGCTTAAAGTAAGCAGACAGGTGAGACAGTGATGCCACCTACCAGGAATATAGAATGAGGGGCAGGTGGTTCTATGGCAAGGGCTAAGAGGATATGTTCAGTTTTGGATGTGTAGCATTTGAGGTGATATGGAACCTTACATCATTATGGCCTAGAGGTAGTTGAATATATTGATGTGAAGTGCAGGGATTTAGAGATCTGGGAGTCATGACTTTAAAACAGTGAGCCTGTGGGGAAACAAAAGTTTCTCTTCCCATTTTTCACTCCACATTCCCATTACCTACTCCTTTGGTGCCCTCAAAAACAGCCACACAGCCTCATCTTTTCATGGGCACCTTGCTATCATCTCTCAGACAAGATTTCTGTTAGATTTAACCCTTTCCCACCATTTTTTTTTCCCTTAGCAACCCATTCTCTGCGCTATGTCTTCGTTGCCCTTTCCCATCCCCACCCTGGGCAAGCCCCTTATGAAGTCTCAGGCTACCTGGATGACCAGCTATTCTTATGGTGCTGCAAGGAGGGCAGGTGGGCAGAGCCTCGGGCATCCTGGTCTCAGGCCAGGGACTCGAGAGCTTGGGAGAAGCTGATTCTCAGACTGAAGGCCAGAGCCCAGCACCTTGTCATCATCCTGAGAAGTATCATGTCGCAGAACAACCAGAGCCAAGGTGATTGGGGTTGGGGAATGGGGAGGACGCTGGGAAGGAGCAGAGGAGTACAATACAGGCCTAAAGATGTGGAGCTGCAGTCATCATTGTTCGACTAAGATTTATTAAGGTCTCTGTAAGGACACAACCCCCCTTTACTGAGATCCCTTCCTCCTGCCTGGGGGTTTCATCCCTGACTCAAACCCTGTTTTATGTTTGTGGTGCCAAAAAGACAGGATCTTGGGTATTGGAAAGAAAACGACATACCTCCACCCTTTCCCCGGTCAAGGAATGGGCCTCTAAGCTATGAGCCATTGTCCTTAAGCTCTCCAACCTTCCATTTAGGTGAAAGAAAAAAAAAAACTTTTTGGAAACAGTCTCCCTCTTTCACCCAACCTGTAGTGCAGTGGTGTGATCATAGCTCACTGCAGCCTTGAATACCTGGGCTCAAGTGATCCTCCTGCCTCAGCCTCTGTAGTAGCTGGGACTACAGGCATGCACCACCACACCCAGCTAATTTGTCAGGCAAGAAGAATCTTATCTAGCTGCTTCAAATCCAGAAACTAGGACATAACTGGCCTTGTACAGACATACCCACCTTCTACCCCCACCAATAGTTATAGGAACCCTTAAGAACTGGTCAGGGTCCTCAACAAAGTATATTTCTTTTTTTTTCTCACCCTGAGTTGGGGGTCTCACTCTGTCACCCAAGTGGTAGTGCAGTAGCACAGTAGCACAATCAAGATGATCACAACTCACCGCAGCCTCGAGCTCCTTGGCTCAGGTGATGCTTCACCTCAGCAACCCAAGTAGCTGGGACTACAGGCATTTGCCACCACTTCTGGCTAATTTTTTTATTTTTGTAGAGATGAAGTTTTGCTGTGTTGCCTAAGCTGGTCTAGAACTCCTGGGCTCAAGCAATCTTCCTGCCTTGGCCTCCCAAAGTGCTGGGATTACAGGCATGAGCTACCACACTTGGTCTGTGTAAAGTATATTTCTAACCTACATCATTTTTTTTCATCTATCGAAATTTTGAGGGCCTACTTAGTGTTCTGCATTGTGCTGTTACCAATAATACACCTTACCATAATAGCTACTAGTTCTTGAATTCTTAGTTATTTTTTTTTTATTTTTTATTTTTTGAGTTGGGGTCTCACTCCGTCACCCAGGCTGGAGTGCAGTGGCATGCTCATGGCCACTGCAGCCTCGACCTACTGGGCTCTGGCAATCCTTCTGCCTCAGCCTTCCAAGTAGCCAGAACTACAGGTGTGCGCTACCATGACCGGCTAATTTTTTATTTATTGTAGAGATAAGGTCTCGCCAAGTTGTCCGGGCTGGTCTCACACCCGCAGGCTCAGGCAATCCACTCGCCTCAGCCTCCCAAAGTGCTGGGATTACAGGCTGAGCCACTGAGCCCGGCCAGTTCTTGAATTCTTATTGGTAGGTTCTACATTAATATTGATATGCATTATCTCATTTAATCTTTACATGTAAAGTGAGGACTATGATTATTTCTAATTGCCAAATGAGGAAGGCAAGGTTTGGAGAGGTCCAATTACATTTGCCAAGGGTGTGCAGCCAGTAGGTAGCATCTAGAGCTGGGACTTAAACATCATGCTGTGTTGGGCCTTCAGGAGGGCTCTATACAGTGGGTGTATAAGGGAGGAGGAGACGTGATCAGGGAGGTGGAACTGTGGCAGAACAATGCATGCTGGGAGGGAGCCACTTGCTGCAGGGGAGGGAGGGTGGGTGTAGCATGACTTTGCTGGGGCTGTGCATGACAGAGAAGATATGTCTTGGAGAATGAGTGAGGGTTTATCAGTAGAGAAGGGAATTTCAGGCATTTTGGGAGGTGGTGGGAGTGGAGGCAGAGAGGGCCACTGTTTCTCCTCTCATAACTTTTGAGTTCTTTTCAGAGTCACACACCCTCCAGACCACAGTGGTGTGTGAGTTGCTGGGAAACCAGAGCACCAGGGGACACTGGCGATATAACTATGATGGCCAGGACTTCCTTCTCAGCAGACTTGAGCTTTTCAACTTCAGCAAAAGCCAACCAGAAACAAGCAGAGCTGCAGATGGGGAGGAGGGAAGGGAGCAATCCTTCCTGACCCAGAGCTGCATCTACCCTCTCCGGAAATATGTGGAAGCTGGGGTGGGGCCACAACCCACCAAAGGTGTGATAGGTGTGGACCGATCAGTGTGGGGAAGGTGGAAGAGCTGAGGGCATTGTGGGAAGAGGTAGAGTGCAGGCCCTTCAGCCAGCCCCCAAAATTCATTTCATTACCCAAGTTCTATAGGAACATTGTTCTGTCAGTGACCACTCTAGCCATTCTGTTTTCCTTCTCTCACTCATGCTTGGTGTTTTCCACTTGGTGTTCAAGTTCTGACCCTGGGCTGGGTACCCAAGGGTATGCAGGGTGGGGCATCACCCACAGTCACGACGGAAGGCAGTAGAATGGCACCTGGGTGGTAACCCTGGCCCTGGTGTGAAGGATGCAGGGCAGTTTGCCAAGACCAGAGGCAATGGGTTTATCTTGGTCTAGGAGGTCTTGAGATCTTTGCCACCAATTTTCCCTGTCCTAGTAACCCCTTCAGTGCATGAAACTCTTTGCAAAACCTCTGGAAGGGAGCCCATTCCAACATGCTGGGTCCTTGATTTCTATCCTCCAGGGTCTAGATAACCCAGTTAAGGGATGAGCTGTCCTGACCCCTGAGTCCCCGAGGCCTTAAGATACCTGCCCCTAGGGGGATGGCATTGCTTGGAGGCAGCAGTGTGCCCCCATCCCTTAGATGCCAGCAGAGGCTCTCCTGTCTGGTAAAGCAGCAGACTGATGCTGGGTCTCTCTGTGTGACCTCAGATGAGCAGCCGGGGGTAGGAGGGGCAGAAAAGGTGGGAGCCCAGCTGGTCTGACTGTGACCACACACTCTTGCCTTTCAGAGCCTTCTCGCACTAAGTACCCTCCAGCCTGGATCTTCTGTGCACTCCTGGCTTTTGCAGTGGTCATTGTGGGAGCTGCAGGCACATTCCTCTGGAAGAAGTGGAAAAAGAGCAGGACAGGAGGTATGCTTGAAATATTAGGGCTGGCCGGGCTCGGTGGCTCAGCCTGTAATCCCAGCACTTTGGGAGGCTGAGGTGAGTGGATTGCCTGAGCCTACGAGTTTGAGACCCACCTGGGCAACTTAGTGAGACCTCATCTCTACAACAAATCAAAAATTAACCGGGCGTGGTAGTGCACGCCTGTAGTTCCAGCTACTCGGAAGGCTGAGGCGGAAGGATCGCCGGAGCCCAGCAGATTGAGGCTGGGGTGGCCAGAAACAGCCACTGCACTCCAGTCTGGGCGACAGAGTGAGACTCCAACTCAAAAAAAAAAAAGAAATATTAGGGCTGGAAGCAACATGAAGCATCATCTGCATCCCTCTCTCTGGGATGTTGGGGCCCCAGAGGAGATATTTAAAGAGCAGCTTATGAAAGAGAGGAGTAGATTTAGGAAAGGCTTCCTCTCCAGCCTTTCACCTGGGTTGCCTCCTCCCAACACACACACATTCTCTCTGTCTCTCTCTCTCTATCCCCCTCTGTCTTTCCCTTTCCCTCCTCCCCCTCTTATCCAGAAGTTTTACTTCCTGAAGTATGTTTCTTGTAAGCACCCAAACACTAAACACCAAATCAAAACTGGGCTCCCAAACTCCTCATCTCTCTCTGTCTTTTTTTCTTTTATTTTATAGAGATGAGGTCTTGCTATGTTGCCTAGGGTAGTCTTGAACTCCTGGGCTCTTACCTGGCTTCCCAAAGTGCTAGGATTACAGGTGTGAGCCACTGTGCCCAGCCCCAAACTCCTCATATCATATATCTCTTGATCAAACCTTGAGGGGAAAACCTGCCAGATTTTTCAGGAAGGCTGCTTGGATGTGGGTAGTGGGATACAGGAAAGGCCTGTGCCAACTTCCCACTGAACACCCCTCCCAGTTCTCCCACTCCTATTTCTCTTCACAGGTGTGCAGAGAGATGTCTACATTCCCATGTCAAGTAAGTGGGGAGGGTAGATGGGAGGAGGTATGGGAGTAGGACAGTAATTTTATGTCTAATTGGAAGGAGATTTAGTGTTCATTTAGTCCAATTCCTCTTTATTAGTTGTGGAAACCAAGGCACAGAAGGGGGACATGCCATTAGCTGAGGAGTCAGAGTCAGGACCTAGAACCTGGTCTCTGGCCTCCTAGTTTCTTCCTGACTCTTCTCCTAGCTCCCTCACCTCTCTTGCTCACCTTTGTCTCCCTGCAGACTACAACCAGAGTTGACTCCTCTATTTGAGGTAAGAGTGTCTGGATCTGGGAAAAGAAAACTTCAGTGTGCAGGTTTCACGGGGGAGGTCAGAAGGTCCATTGTTGAGAAGAGGTGGTTGGTCCACAGTGAGCAATGGAATCTGTGTAAATTGAGATTAAGAGAGATCATCTCCCAAGGTGGACCAAGCCTGAACCTTCTCTCTTCAGTCCTCCATTTCTTCCCTTTCTTTTACCTTCAGACTGACAGACCTCAGAAGTCAGAATAAATGGTTTCCTAGCCCTGGTCAAGAGCAAGCCTCCACTTGTCCCCATCCTGAGTTTTTTCAGCTGATTTTCCAACCAAACAGCATCCCCATACCCAGCGAGGGTAAGGCTGGGCAGACAGCAACAAGGGCACATCACACTGTTTTGCAGCCACACCGGCCAGCCACACCTGGTGGGAAGTGGGCCTCACCTGGATCTCCGGGCAGTCTCTGTGAAGGGCCTTGACATTGCAGTGCAATAAAGGTGTAGGTGGAGTTTCTGAGTCCAGTCTTAAATTGGTTTTTGGAACCTAAAGTTACTTGGTGACTCTCTAAGACCCAGTACAATCAAAGAGCCAAATCTGATAATGCAACCTGGCTTCCAGTCTCCTCCAAGCCCAACAGCCCCCTGCCACCACCACCCCCAAACACTGGGCTAGGCCTGGAAAAGCTGGCCATGGTGGAAGTGAGGTCACCTACCCTTCAGGCCTAACAGGAAGGTGGGAAAGGGAAAGGGAAGCATGTTTCAGCCTCTCATCAGTCCTGAGCACTCCAGGACTTCAGACAAATTCAACTTGCCATTAAGGTTGTGGGTCAGACTCCAGGCATGCACGAGGCTGATGTGGCTCATATCCAGCCACAAGGCAGCCAGGGACCTGGACACCCACCCTTCCTCTGGGTCCTCCTTGGGTATGGGCGTCTTGCCCAGGCCAGAAACATACCACCTAGAGCAACCTACAAACTGTCATCTGAAATGAGAAGGTGGTATTGAGTGGGAAAGCTGGGGAAGGTGTTTTAGGAGCTGCTAGGAAAACGGGCAGGCCGGGCTCGGTGGCTCAACCTGTAATTTCGCGCCTTTGGGAGGCTGAGGTGAGTGGATTGCCTGAGCCTGTGGGTTCGAGACCCGCCTGGGCAGGGAGACCTCATCTCTACAATAAATCAAAAAGTCAGCCAGGCGTGGTAACGCACGCCTGTAGTTCCAGCTATTGGAAGGCTGAGGCGGAAGGATCGCTGGAGCCCAGCAGGTCGAGGCTGCGGTGGCCGGGAGCGGCCACTGCACTCCAGTCTGGGCGACAGAGTGAGACTCCAACTCAAAAACAAAAAACAAAAAACAGGGGCAGCAGGGGCTCAGTGGACTGGCTTATGGAGAGGGGCTTTTGGGAACACAGAATGCCAAGCTGAGAAACAGTGTTGTAGGGATTCCAGCCAAGTCCCAGGCCTGCCCCTCCCCCTTCTCTGGGAGGCGCGGACTTCTTGGCAGACAGCAGAGAGATGCATGACAAAGGTGCTGTGATGGTTCTGTCCTGGGGGGTTGAGGAGATGGCTGGGGAGGGGCCCCTTCTGTTCTAAAGTATGTCTCTCCACCCCCACCAGGCCCTTAATCTACCTGCCTTTTGGGTAGTTAATGGCTGAGAGGTGAACATGGCTTCAATCCCACTGCCTTGTAGAACTATGGGAAGTATTGAAATGCATGCACACATTAATTGCTGGAAAAGTCTAGACCGGCAGGAGATGGGAACATGAACAGAGGCAGTGTGAAACAGACTCAGATGAGGTAAAAGGCTCAAAAGACTCTCGGAAGCCAAGATGAAGCCAGCTTTCCACAGACAGGAGGGCCCCCACAGGACACCCAGCCCCTCAAAAGGCAGGCAGAGCCACTGACACCAGCAAACAAGCCCGGGCAGGGTTGAACCTGCAACTTAAGTAAGAATCTTACTTAAGCTGACAGAGTCAGCATTCCCAGCTTAGATCCTGGCCTTTCAAACTGGGGAGCTGTGGCCCAGAGTCTTTCTGGAGTCCTCTGATTTACTTCAGGGCCTCCAATTAGGGCAAGTTTTGGGAGCAGACAGACAAACATTCTCACAGACAGGCACTCCGTGGGCTATTCTCTTGCAAACAGAATCAAGCCCTAAGGCCAGCGGCATGAGCCCTCAGGACACTCAGGCCAGGCCCAGAAAAACAGACCCTGAGGGAGAGCTTAGGGCAGCCTTCCTGCACCTTCTCCCCAAATCACTCTCTACCTCCTCTGCATCTTTCCGCCAGCTAGCCCCCCTAGATAAAGTGCATCCTGTGGTCTGGAGGGCTGGGGGAGGGGTGAATAAAGAGGCTGGATGCCTGGATCCTCCAGAGGAAGAGAGAACAGGATACCTGGATCCCTGCAGGGGGTCCCCTGGTGCCTGTCTGAGGCTCAGTCTTTGAGGGGATTTCAGAGGAGGGTTGCTGGAGCTCCTTTTAGCCTCTCTGAAGGGGGATTCTGTGTGTGGGGATTGGGTATGGGGGGTTGTGGGGCAGGAAGCTGTCCCCAGGGGAGCCATCCAGGCCCATTCAAGGGCTGAGCACTTGTTTAGGGTTAGAGCTGCCCCCTCTGGGGACCGGGATTGTCCAGCCAAGGCCATTGTCCTGCCCCTTCCCCCAGTCCCTCCTAGGCCTCTTTGAACCTGAAGTCAGATATTTTTTTCTACATCCCCCCCACCCCTTGGTTTTCCCACCTAGGGCTTAGGGCTCAGGAGGTCTGGGCCTCAGAAGTGGGGGGAGGGAGAATGGGGTCTACTACTGTTAGATGTCCAAGTTTCATATGAGGCGGGAGCAAGCAGCCTGATGTGCTGGTCCTGGTGGGGGGAGGGGTCTGTAGGGATCTGTCAGATCCCTCTGGGCAAAGGTTGAAAAACTCAGACCCAGTCAGTCTTGAGCCTGGCCTCTTGAAGGGGAAGTGGGGGTCATTTCCTGAGTCTGTTAGATGAGGAAATTCTGGAGTCTGATTATGGAAAATTGGGGGTATGGACTGGAGGCCTTGTTTGGCAGTCTAGCCCTGGAGATGAAATGGGACTTGGTGAATAGATGCCGTGCATCCAAGGCTGTGGAGTAGCTGAATTTGGCCAGTATCTGGGTGGAAATGCCTAGGTTTCTGGATGGGGTGGGGGCCATAAGGGGGCAGCTGACCAGTCTGCTTATGGCTGTTATTGTACCGAGGGCAATTCCAGAAGCCCCAGAATTACTTGGCACATACATGTTCAATGAGCGTTTGAGAAGCTGAGAGGGTAGTGGGCCCCAGTGAGGGGATAGTGCCATGAAGAGAGTCAAGCACCTGGTTTCCTGAAGAACGTGGAGATGTGGAAGGGATCCCAGACAGTTCTGAAGTGTGCAGAGATCGAGAGAGGACCGGGCAGCCTGTTGAAAATTGAAAGTGAAGTCCTTGTGTGGGTGACCTGCACCAAGGTCCTGGAGGGACGCCTATTTAGACATCCCCAGCTTTCTGCTTCCACAGACACCACTGCCACCATTAGGCAAACACCCTTCGCCTCAGTTTCTCCCCCTCCCCCCCACCGCCCTCTCCTCCACCCATCCAGGGGGCGGGGCCAGAGGTCAAGGCTAGTGGGTGGGATAGGGGAGGGAGAGAGGTGTTGAGCAGTCCCTTGGCGATCCCTCATTTCACCAGGCCCCCGGCTTGGGGTGCCTTCCTTCCCCATGGCGGGACATCTGGCTTCGGATTTTGCCTTTTCGCCCCCACCAGGCGGTGGGGGCGATGGGCCAGGAGGGCCAGAGCCAGGCTGGGTTGACCCTCGGACCTGGCTAAGCTTCCAAGGCCCTCCTGGAGGTCCAGGAATTGGGCCAGGGGTTGGGCCAGGTTCTGAGGTGTGGGGGATTCCCCCATGCCCCCCACCATATGAGTTCTGTGGAGGCATGGCATATTGTGGACCGCAGGTTGGAGTGGGGCTAGTGCCCCAAGGTGGCCTGGAGATCTCTCAGCCTGAGGGTGAGGCAGGAGCTGGGGTGGAAAGCAACTCTGAGGGGGACTCCCCTGAGCCCTCCACTGTCCCCCCTGGTGCCGTGAAGCTGGAGAAGGAGAAGCTGGAGCAAAACCCTGAGGAGGTGAGTGAGCTGCAATGGGGATGGGTTAGGTGGAGGTGGCCAGGTTGGCAAGGCGGCAAGAGGGGGAAGTGGTCACCTGCAGCTGTCCAGGCTGAGGAGCACGCAGGGTGGCTGATCTGGCAGCGAGGGGTGTATGGTGACTGAGGCAGTCCTGGGAGGCAGGGGCTAGGTAGGAACTAGAAGATGGAATTCAGAGAGACAACCGCAGGTGAGGGCCAGGTGGCCTGGGAAAGTCGGAAGCTGGCCCAGGTCAACCTTAGCTCTAGCTCAGCCCGTGTCAAGAGGGCCTTTCACTTCCTAGTCCTGCCCAGGGTCAGGTCACTCATTCAGCCCAGCACCAGACTCGGTTGGAGATTTGTTTGAGCCGCTTCTCCCACCCTTAGTCCTTCTTGAAAGGTTGATCCTTATCAGACCCAAGATCTTGGCCTTAGGGTTAAGCATGGCCTGAGGGTAAAACAGTGCTTATCCTGGGGTTATTATTCCTGAAAGTCTAGGGTGTGACTGCTTTCTGATAGGAGCTTCTGTTTGGGCTGTGTGTGTACCCACACGTGTGTGTGGAGCTGAGTTTACCTACAGTCAAGTTTAGGGCTTGTCTTCCCTCAACATCTGCCTCAGGCCAGTGAGACGCCATTGGTAAAGTGCACATCCTGGCACTCCTTTAAAGAGAGTTGATTTTGATTGATTTCGGCCTGAGTTCCAAACATTGTAAACAAGACAAAGAAATGGTGGGAGAAGTTACTCAGGCCATTTCCCAAAAGTAGGGTTGCTGAGGGATTGAAGGCATCCAGCCCTGCTGGGAACTATTAAAGGTGTATCTCGCAGTCCTCCAAAGCTACAAGTGTAAGCAATTAGAGATCAAGTACTAAGCCTTGAAAGCTCACAGAAGGTGTGAGTGGCTTCTGGCGCTAGTAGCCCCAGACTCTTCACAGGAGGTCACTGCTAAGCCTTGAATAATAATGACTGCCAATTGTGGTCCACTTCCTAAGTGCCTGGTTGTGTGCTCAGTTTATACATCATTATCTCATTAACCATCACAAAATCTCCTAGGGGAGAGGTATTATTAGCCTATTTCATGGGTCTTAACTGCTAAATGGTGAAGCAAGGATTTAAACTGGGGTTTACCTCATTCCAAGTCCCCAGAATTTGGAAAATCCAAGATAGCTAAGGGCGTTAATGGGTTTGAGTCATTGGCTGAGCAGAAGTTGGGAATGAAAATTAGCCTATTTGAATTTGATATGCTTGATCACCATTGAAACACTTCCTTAAAGCTTCCAGTACTACACAAAGTCCTTGTTTTTTCTCCCTAGCTGCTGCTGCTCAGTCCCTCTGGCTGCTTCATTGACGTGCCCCAGGGCTCAGTTCGGCAACCTCTGCTCTAGCTACCCTTCCGTCCTCTCATCCACCCTCAAGGTTTAAATAACATTTAGATATCAGATGTCTACCACCTATTCTGTCTCCTGCACTGGCTCCCTGAACTGCTCTAGCCAATTCCCAGTTGTTCAAGGCTAAACCCAGTCATCCTTGGATCCTTTCACATCTTACATCCTATCCTTAGGGAAACATCCTGAATCAATCAGACGCCATCTCTTTGGGGATTACTGAAGTAGCCTCCTGTATTATACTATAACCTTGCGTCTCTACAGTCTGTGGTCAACACATCAACTAAATTCAATGTTTAGAAGGTGGGAGTTAGATAATTTCATTCTGACTAAAACAAGTCCATGCAGCTGCCAGATCTGCCTAGCTGTGCTGCTCTTGTTGCCCCCAGACCCACCTCAGGGCCTTACCATTGGGCTCTTAGTCTTTGCTCAAAGAGCTCCTCCTCCTTCCCTCTTTTACCCTACTCCTGTAGCCTGCTTTTGCTTTTTTCTATAGCACTTCTATCATGCTGGTTGTTTGGGCTTTTTGTCCACTTTGTGTAGTCGCTAGCTTATAGAAGACACTCAATAAATATGTTGAGTTTAAAATCAATGAGACTTGGAAGGCTGAGGCAGGGAAGGATCACCTAAACCCAGCAGGTCGAGGCTGCAGTGGCTGTGAGCATGCCACTATACTCCAGTCCGGGTGACAGAGTGAGGCTCAAATTCTAAATAAATAAATAAATAAAATCAACAAGGATGCCTTTACAGTACAAAAAGATACTGTCAAAAGAAGGGATAATCAGCTGGGCGTGGTGACTCACACCTGTAATCCCAGCATTTTGGGAGGTGGAGGCAAGAGAATTGCTTGAGCCAAGAGGTTTGAGACCAGCCTGGGCAACTTGGCAAAATCTCATCTCTATAATAAATAAAAAAATTAGCCAGGCATGGTGGCATATGCCTTGTACCTCCAGCAACGTGGAGTGCTGAGGCAGAAGGATAACCTGAGCCCAGCAGGTTGAGGCTGCAGTGGCCCTGAGTGTGCCACTGCACTCCAGTCTGGGCGACAGAAACTCCAACTCCAAAAAAAAAGGATGGGGGATAATCAGAATTTTTTTTAACAGCAGCAAATATATACAAAGCACTTTATTCACACCTTATGACACCTACTACTTTTTATTTTTTTGAGTCAGAGTCTCACTGTCACCCAAACATACTGGAGTACAGTGAGGTATCACAGCCATCGCAGCCTCTACCTGCTGGGCTCAGGTGATCCTTCCACTTTAGCCTTTCAAGTAGCTGGAACTACAGGTACGCAACACCACGCCCAGCTAATTTTTTGGTTTATTGTACAGATGAAGTCTTTCCAAGTTGCCCAGACTGGTCTCGAACCCATGGGCTTAGGCGATCCTCTCACCTCATCCTCCCAAAGTGCTGCGATTATAGGCATGAGCCACCACGCCCAGCTAACACCTTTTTATGCTGTGTTAATGTATGTCAAAGTCTGTGAGATCCTCAAAGCAAACTGGGGAGAATGTATTGAATTTAGCATCAGAGAGATATGATGTTCATTTCTCTAGTCTCAAAACATTCTCAAACTGGGGGTAATACTTGAATCAAAGAGACTTATGTGAGTGCTAGATAAGGTAACCAGGTGGGAGCTTCTAACTTCCATAATCTGACAGGTGTTCATTGAGGCCAGGGCCTGTCTCTCCATCCTTGCACAGTGCTCTGCATCTATTGGATGCGCCAGTTTTGGGGGTAAGACCAGTTCCTTGCCATAGGCATTAGCCAGTGAACAGTGAGTGGGTGAATAACATTTGTAGATAGGTTATTTCTAGATGTTAGGTGGGCAGCTTGGGATACAGAGGTACTCCCACAGACAATGCCTTGGAGCCATAGTCAGGTTCTTGAAGCCTAAATGGAAAGGGGAGGTTAATAACTGATGTTTATGCTCTTAAAGTCCTCTGCCTTTTTTCATGCAGTCCCAGGACATCAAAGCTCTGCAGAAAGAACTCGAGCAATTTGCCAAGCTCCTGAAGCAGAAGAGGATCACTCTGGGATATACCCAGGCCGATGTGGGGCTCACCCTGGGGGTTCTCTTTGGTGGGTTCCCCTCAGCATGTTCTGAACCTCAAGGACCACATCTTCCCTGGGAAGAAAATTCCTGAACTTAGGCCTTTCCTCTCCACTAAGGGAGTGGGGGGAGGGTATTTCAGCGCCAGGCTCTACCTTCCCTCAGGAAGAGGGAGGGGGAAAATACTTGGGCCTTGAGCTCCCTCTGGGAAGAAGTGGACCCAGAGAGGGATCTTGTGAGGATGGAAAGGCAGGAGGAGCTGGACACGGTGGCTCATGCCTGTAACCCCAGCACGTTGGAAAGCCAAGGCGAGAGGATTGTCTGAGCTCAGGGGTTCAAGACCAACCTGGGCAACATGGAGAGACCTCGTCTCTACAATAAGTCAAAAAATTAGCCGGGTGTGGTGGTGTGTGCCTATAATTCCAGCTACTTGGAAGGCTGAGGCTGAAGGATCGCTTGAGTCCAGAAGATCAAGGCTGCAGTGGCCATGAGTATGCCACTGCACTCCAGCCTGGGCGATAATGAGACTCCAACTCAAAAAAAAAAAAAAAAAAAGGCAGGAGGCCTGGGTCTTGGAGTCATAAAGGCCCTGCTTGCTCCCTCATGTAGCTTCTCTTAAACCTACCTCCCCTAGGGAAGGTGTTCAGCCAAACAACTATCTGCCGTTTTGAGGCTCTGCAGCTGAGTTTCAGGAACATGTGTAAGCTACGGCCCCTGCTGCAGAAGTGGGTGGAGGAAGCTGACAACAATGAAAATCTTCAGGAGGTAAGAGTGAGAGAGATGCACAGGGGCCTGCCTGGTCTCAGCCCAGTTTTCATTGCTTCTGTCCCTGGCTTCAGTTCTCCCTCTTGGTGACAGTAGTTCTCAGTGGGATGAAGTGTAATTCCTCAGTTCTGCTAGGAAAGGCTCAAGCCACCCCTTCCAGGATCCTCCTTGCTCTGGTGACATCTGGTCACTGACCCCAAGGTACCATTGCTAAGCTGGTCCAAAACTTGCCTTTGTCACCCTTTCCACCTGCCCAGATATGCAAAGCAGAGACCCTCGTGCAGGCCCGAAAGAGAAAGAGAACAAGTATTGAGAACCGAGTGAGGGGCAACCTGGAGACCTTGTTCCTGCAGTGCCCGAAACCAACCCTGCAGCAGATCAGCCACATTGCCCAGCAGCTTGGGCTAGAGAAGGATGTGAGTGCCCGTCACCCCACATGTGCCATCTCCTCTCCGCCTCCCTTGCCCCTAGCTGTGGCTCCTTCTCCAACCACTCTGGGGCTGTTGGCTTTGAGATGACCAAAGCTAGATCTACCCCTCAGAACTTATGTTTTAATGTTACTCTCTTTTGTGTCATCCACTCGCAGGTGGTCCGAGTGTGGTTCTGTAACCGCCGCCAGAAGGGCAAGCGATCAAGCAGTGACTATTCACAACGAGAGGATTACGAGGCTGCTGGGTCTCCTTTCTCAGGGGGACCAGTATCTTTTCCTCTGGCCCCAGGGCCCCATTTTGGTACAGCAGGCTATGGGAGTCCTCATTTCACTACGCTGTACTCCTCAGTCCCTTACCCTGAGGGGGAAGCATTTCCCTCTGTCTCTGTCACCACTCTGGGCTCTCCCATGCATTCAAACTGAGGTGACTTCCCCTCTAGGAATGGGGGACAGAAAGGGAAGATACTAGGAAAGAAGAACCTGGAATTTGTACTAGAGTTTTGGGGCTGAAGTTCTTCATTCACTAAGAAAGAAATTGGGAACACAAAGGGTGGGGGCAGGGAGTGGGGAAACTGGTTGAAGGTGAAGTTCAATGATGCTCTTGATTTTAATCCCCACATCACGGATCACTTAGTTCTTAAATAAAGAAGCCTGGGACACATAGTAGATAGATATTTTTTGTCTTGGTTTGTCTTTCTTTAGTTACTCAGGAGGGGGTGCAGATGGGAATAACTAATACTCTCCTACCCAAGTGACCCTGAAACCAATGTGCCATTTAAACTCCTCAAAAGCCGAGCTTGGTGGCTCAGCGACTCAACCTGTAATCCTGCGCCTTTGGGAGGCTGAGGTGAGTGGATTGCCTGAGCCTGCGGGTTCGAGGCCCGCCTGGGCAGTGAGACCTCATCTCTACAATAAATCAAAAAATCAGCCGCGCGTGGTAGCGCATTACTGTAATTCCGGCTACTGGGAAGGCTGGGGCGGAAGGATCGCCAGAGCCTAGCAAGTCGAGGCTGCGGTGGCCGGGAGAGGCCACTGCACTCCAGTCTGGGCGACAGAGTGAGACTCCAACTCAAAAAAAAAAAAAGAGACCAAAAGAATTCTTTCTTTTTTTTTTTTTTTGAGTTGGCGTCTCTCTCTGTCGCCCAGACTGGAGCGGCCACCGCAGCCTCGACCTGCTGGGCTCCGGCGATCCTTCCGCCTCAGCGTTCCAAGGAGCTGGAATTACAGGCGTGCGCTACGATGTCCAGCTAATTTTTGATTTATTGTAGAGATGAGGTCTCGCCAAGTTGCCCAGGCGGGTCTCGAGCGCGCGGGCTCAGGCAATCCACTCACCTCAGCCTCCCAAAGGCGTGGGATTACAGGCTGAGCCACCTAGTCTAGCTTTGTCTTTTGGTCTTAAACCCCTGGGCTCAAACAATCCTTCTGCCTTCACCTCCCAAAGTGTTGGGATTACAGGCGTGAGCCACTGCGCCCAGCAGAAGTCAAGCCTTTAGATAGTATTTCTGTTTATCTCCCCAACCCAAAACTCCACTTTCTAGGGTCCATTTGGTTTCCACTTAAGGTTTCTGCATACCCTGTCCATAAGTGACTCACCAAATACCCACATTTTATTCCTGGCTCTGTCCATTAGGGGGCCTTTGTTCTGGAGCTGTTTCCTCAATGTGGAAAAACTTAGGCTGGTAAATTTAGGTAGGAGGGGATGGTCATGGCAGGTGTAATAAGGCAGGCCAAGATAAGACTTTCCTAACAATTATATAAATGATGCTTTAACAATAGCTTGCTTTGGTGTAGAACAGTCACATGGGCTAGGAAGTCTGATCCACTCCACCAGGCCAGCATGTGCTGCAGCGTGTTGACCAGGTTTTCTCTTCCCCTATTGGTAACAGTGAAGCCTGTAAAAAAGTTCTGCCATCCTTGTGAGCTTGGCTAAATTCCAGTCATCTTATTTTGAGTCAGTGTCTCACTGTCATCCAGGCTGTAGTGCAGTGGCACATTTACAGTTCACTGCAGTCTTGACCTGGGCTCAGGCAGTCCTTCCACTTTATCTTTCTGAGTAACTGGGACCACAGGCACGTGCCACCATGCCTGGCTGGTTTATAGAAACAAGGTCTCACTATGTTGCCCAGGCTGGTCTAGAACTAGGCTCAAGGGATCCTGTGTGGCTTCCCAACGTAATGGGATTATAAGTCACTACCCAGTCCCAGTTACTTTATTTTAGTGGCAGTGGATCTGTTTTCTCTTTTTTTGAGGTGGAGTCTCACCCTGTGGCCCAGGCAGGTCTAGAACTAGGGTCAACGGTTCTTCCCAAAGTTATGGGATTATAGGTATAAGCCACTGCCCAGTCCCAGTTACCTTATTTTAATGGCAGTGGATTTCTTTTTTTTTTAGTTGGATTCTCACTCTGTCCCAGGGTGAAGTGTAGTGTCATGCCCATAGCCACTGCAGCCACGATCTGCTGGGCTTAGATGCTCCTTCCGCCTCAGCTTTCCAAGTAGCTGGAATTACAGACACACGCCACAATACCCAACTAATTTTTTGTGATTTATTGTAGAGACGAGGTCTCACCAAGTTATTCAAGCTGGTCTCTAACCCCTGGGCTCAGGCAATCCTCTGTCTCGGCCTCCCAAAGTGCTGGGATTACAGGCTGAGCCACCACACCCGGCCTGTTTTCTCTTAAACTAGAAGTTTTAATTACCTGTATTCCTTTTTTTCTTCTCCCAGCTCCAGATCATCCTATATATTTCCAGTGAGCAGATTTGTATTTCTCACGTCTTCCCTTAAGATTCTAAATTCTTCAGACCTTGAAAATACGTTCTCTCAAGAACTGGGAAGCAAAGAATATCAGATCCACAAGAAGAGTAAATACTCAGGAGTGAGTGAAGCTGCTTGTTCTTTACTTGGAAATAAAAGCAAAGCTCTGAAAAGCCAGGTCACTATGATTTGGTCAGTAGTAGGACTAGCCACAGTATAAGGAAGTTTTGGGGCCACGCTCTAGGTTTTCCCAGAATGTCTTAGGCAATGCCATTCAAGAACAAGAACTCCCCCTTAGATCTTCCATCAGTTGTAGGTATGGCTTCTGCGATTGTCCATGACAATGAGGTCTTACAGCTTCTAACAGTAGGAATTTCCACCCCTCGCTGGCAACTTCCTGGAGGCAGCAGCATTTTTGGCAGGAAACCATCTCTTCTGTCACCTTGGCCATGAGGGCATGCTCTAGACCCTGAATTCATAACAATCCACCCTTCTTCCCTGTAGTCCTTCCCTCCCCAGGAGGGAAGGAAGGAGGGGGCATATCTTAGGTCCATCTGTCCTCTGCTGTGTCCACCTGTGGACTGGAGCTGTGTCATCTGATGCTGGACATTAGGTCTGGATGCCAGCCTGGCACCCTGGACACCGGAAGTCAGCCTCCCTGGCAGCCTGGATGCTGCAGCCAACACAGGCCACATGGAACCAAACGTCACACCCATCACACTGAACCCAGGCCACTGTCTCTTCTTGAGGCAGGCAGCAACAAGGAGCTGCACAGAGTTCCCCACCTCCAATTGCGTGGGGAGCCAGGGGAGCACTCACTGGGTGCTTCCGAGGACGGCCGCGGCGATTTCTGAAGGAAGTGACAAACACAAGGGTCACTGGAAACCTGTAGAAGGCCTAGACCTTACCTCTATATAACCATAGGGTAAGCCTAGATAGACTTACTGGGCTAATGTGAGCCTGGAATCTATCCTTAAAAACATGTAGGGCTGGGCACAGTAGCTCATGCCTAGAAACCCAGCACTTTGGGAGATGGAGGTGAGAGGATTGCCTGAGCCCAGGGGTTCGAGACCAGCCTGAGCAACTGGGTGAGACCTCATCTCTACAATAAATCAAAAAATTAGCCAGGCATGGTGGCACTCACCTGTGGTTCCAGCTACTTGAAAGGATTGCTTGAGCCCAGCAGGTCAAGGCTGCTGTGGCCAGAAGGGAGCATGCCACTGCACTCCAGCCTGGGCAACAGAGTGAGACTCCAACTAAAAAAACAAAAAAAACCCACAAAAACATGCAGGGTGGGCCTAGGAACTAGTCCCTGAAAACGCTAGAGTGAAAACACTAGAGTGTTTTCAGGGACTGGAAGTTCCTCATCCTTAGGCCGTAGAAGAATAGAATGAAAGTCATATGAATGTCAAAGGACCTCCATGTCTACTGACCTGCCCTCTCCAGTGTTATAACAATTGCCCCATACCCCACCTAACTCTTATTTTCTCCTATATGTATTTTTTCTTTTCCTATCAGAACTAACCCAAGTCTTGCCATTCCAGCATCTGTTCCACCTCTGTCCACCTCCCATGCCTGTTCTCCCCTCCTCACACCCTGGGAATATAAGGAATCAAAAGGTAGTGCAAGAGGGAAGGCCAGGTGAGGACTCTCCACTTACCCACTGGGTGTCAGTGGGGCTTTCTCTATACGGAGTTTCTTCCTGGGCTCCATAAGGACTGGTGGGGGGCCCTCGGGTGCCTCACTCTCGTCATCCAGCTCTGCCAACACGCGGTGAACAGATTTCCTCCGATTTCGTGGTGCTGGGGCAGAAGGGGTGGGCCCCACTTCTGCAGGTGGGGTGGGAACAGGTGGGCTCTTTGGTCCACCCCCACTCCGGGAGAAGGTGAGGGGTTGGGGCCGGAGCTTGCTGAGGCTGCCGATGGAGTTGAGGATCAGCGTGGCCTTCGGGGCAGGGGAGAGGGTGCTGAGAGGCCGCTGTGGAGCCCCCTGGGAGGGCAGCATGGGCTGGAAACCAGCTCCAGCCCCAGCTTCCCCTCGAGACCGTGGGATGGTAATGGCAGCAAAGTCCTGAGGTTTGACTCGGACTTGTTGGAACATGAAGTAGAACTCTGAGTGGCTGGTTCCTGGGGGCCCTTCAGGGCCAAAGATCAGGAGGTCTCCGTCACTCAACTCCAGCCTGTGACCTCTTGGGAGTCGGACGTTATTGACCAAAGTCCCTGTTGATGGTGGGGCACCAAACAGATACAGAGGACAAAAACAGAAATGACCAGAGTCAAGAATGGAGA
The DNA here is from genome assembly GCA_027257055.1 of Cephalopachus bancanus. Classification (NCBI taxonomy): domain Eukaryota; kingdom Metazoa; phylum Chordata; class Mammalia; order Primates; family Tarsiidae; genus Cephalopachus; species Cephalopachus bancanus. The sequence goes on along the minus strand of JAPVLO010000537.1, from coordinate 787,694 downwards.
AATCTAGCTCTGATTTCTGGAGGAAATGGGGATGAACATGACACCCTCATCAAATTGTCCCTCACATCCTAAGCTGCACAGCAGGTGATAGATGCCAGGTAGTAGGCTGTCAGCTGGGAACAAGTTTATTTTTCTTGTGCTTTCCTACAAAGTACTCCTTCCCTCATTTTCCTGAGCCATGCTCATTCTCGCCCAGTTCCAACTCAACAGTTAAGACTGGTACAATCCTGGCTCTACCACTTACCAGTTATGTGACCCTGGACAAGTTTCTTAACCTCTTTGTGCCTCACTTTTCTTGTAAAACCAAGATGACATTAATGCCACCTACATTCAATGCACTTAAAACAGTGCCTGGCTCATAAGAGTAAGCACTAAATGAATGTGGGCTACTATAGTCTAATACCCAAAACATCCAAAAGCAGACTTTACTAAGAGGTTTTGCCAAGGGCCAGGATCAGAACTCAACCGTGAACCCAGGCCTTCTTGAGGATGACTAACTGCCTCAAGTCAGTGAGAAAGACACATGCCCAGATTATTAAACCATAATTCAACATACAACTTCCCTAACCCAGGAACAGAGTGCCTCAGCAAAGATGGAAACAGAATCAGGCCTGAACTCAGCCTCCACAACCTCACTGTGACACCTTTCTGATGATGCCCCAGGCCCTGTATGAGCTAAACAGAACCAACAAGGGTCAGTTCTGCAGAGAGCTTCTGACACTGTACACTTCTGGTGGGAAGACCAAGGTCTGGACCATGACTGTCCAATCTAACCCAAGGGGGAGTTTGGGAGGCAGGCAGCAAGACCCTTGTGGGGCCTCTTACTCATTCCATCCTGGAACTTCAACTGCCTGGGGGCAAAGCTGCCCTGCTCACTGCTCACCTTGGCTGCTGTGGTTCTCCAGGCTGACCTTCCAGTCATCACCCTGGGGCTCAGCATGCAGCTCCGCGTGGACCCCAGAGATGAGGCCAGGCTCCTGCTGGGGCAGCAGGGCCACATCACACAGATCGGCTCTGTGGCCCAAGCGATAGGTGCAGCCAGCTCCAGTGGGGGGGTGAAAGGTGTAGAGATCACCACCCCTGCCGCCCCCTATTCGCAGCAGCTGGAAGCAGGGCAGCATGGGCGGTGCCCCCTCTGCACCACTTCTTCCACTTCAGGCATCCGTCACCTCTCCCACTTCTGGGCCATGCACTGCAGGCTTAAGTTCACTTTCCATTCTGATGCAAACTTGAACTGTGCAATTTCAACTTTGACAACACTACCTGAGTAGTGCAAATTCAGAGTGCAAGCAGTCTAGGCACTCAATGCAAAATTTGTTGTTAAGCAGACTTGCAACTGAAAAGTCCCAGGAAGGTCTTGTTGCAATGCAAAAACAGGAACAGGAACATGTCCTATGGCACCTCAGCTGAGCTGGATCCTCAGGTAGCAAAATATTCGGAGAGCCTAAGATCTGTACAAGGCAATACTACATTAGGCAGTTTCTGGGAAAATAAAAATTGGAGGGGTGTGTGTGTATGTGCGGAGGGGGTCTGTTATACAGACGTATACGTGCAATACTAACGTATCACCTCTGTATAATTTGGAGACCAGTTTTTTCCTGTCAAACTTGCTTATCCAAATAGAGCAACGCTCCTGCTTGCCTGTGCCCCGCTCTTCTGATCAATCCCTCACTCATAACTAGTTGGACCCCTAAGGGAAACGAATCCACTGTCATTCCACAAATGACAGTGCAAACGGGTCTTTAAGTGTTCCAACAAAGGGGATCAAACCCCCTGCTTCCCGCCTACTCTGGGTGGGATAAAAACAGAGGAAGGAGCTCTCCGCGATCGTGCAAGGCAAATCCAGCGTTTTCCCTCCCGGTCCAGCCCAGTTTCGGATCTACCCACGCGGTGCAGTCTACGAGTGTTCTCCTCTTCAGGCAGTGCCAGCCTGTGCAGCGGCTCAGGGACCCCTCGGGCTCCTCGGCCGGAGCCGGCGCTCCCGCAGCTGTTTGACAGCCAAGAAGCCGGGGCCAGGAGGGGCGCGGCCTCCGCGCGCGGGCAGCGCCGACCCCTCCTTCCGAATTCCCGGGTCCGAACTTCGCGCCGACCGGGCCCGCCCCCCGTACCATTCCTGATTGGCCAGATCATTTGTTCTCCTCCGTGCCATTGGACAGCGGGCTACGAGAGACCCGGATCTCCCGCCTCCCGTGTCTTCTGATTAGTTCACAAGTTTTCCCGGGTTCCTGGAGTGGGGAGGAGCCGCCAGGGCGCGTTGAGGCCGGGACTCAGGAACTGGGCACAGCTTTAAAGGCCTCTGCGCCTGCGTGCACCTTCCCCATGCTCCTTCCGGGAAGAAATGGGGCTTTAGAGCGGCCCGCCGACCCGCCCGCCTTGCGCAGGCGCGGTCTGGGGCGGAGGCCGGGCTGAGAGTGAGGTGTAGAGGGTGCAGAGGGGCGCTCTCGCGCTGGGTAAGGGGCGTTCCGGGATAGTCGGTTGGGGGCGGACAGGGGCTGAGAGGGGGTACTGGGGATCTCAGGGGTCTATAGGGGAAGAGGGGTGCAGGGGTCAGGTAAAGGGGTAGATGGGGAGGTCAGAACTACCTTGGAGCTCAGGAGACAGAAGAATGAAGTCTCCGGTATCTAGGGAGAGGTAGAGGGAGAACAGAGAGCCGGCTAGAGTGCAGACTATGAGTACAAAGATGCATGTGAGAATGAGGGACCAGAATAATTCCTTCAAGAAAAAAGCATATTAGGATGTAGGAAGGGATGGGGGTACGAATTCCAGATTTGGGTAAAAAAAATAGGTGAATGAGGGTGGGAGGAAGATATTGAAAAGCCCACTATGCATTAGGACTTCGAAAGAAGAATTGGGCAACAGGAATGGACACTGAAGGGACAGTAGAGAGAAACTGAGAGGAAAGCTTCAAGAAAGATTTGGATGAGACGTCAGCAAGCTGGCTTTTCAGCCCCTGGATATAGGCTGCCTGGATTCCGAGGGTCCTGGGGAGGGCCACATTCATCTGGCCAGGCCTTGGGCCAGCACTTTAATAGGGAAGGACCCAGGAGTCATGGCCTGGTGGTGTTTGGATGGCCTTCCCCCAGGCCTTACTGAGCCATGGAAAGAAATCTGGAGATTCGGCTCCAGACCTCTACATCACGGACCTCCTTTCTCACCTCTGGCCAGGAGCAGCAGGGACTATAGAAACTTAAGGAGGAGGGTAAAGTCACTGCCCAGAATCTTTTAAGTATGAGTAAAGCCTAAGAATTTCCTCTTGGCCTGTCTCTCTAAGTAAATTCTCTCCACTTCATGTTTATTGCCTGGGTTCTATCAGGAACTAGGTTGGGACAAGCAAGTGATCTTGGAGAATCTCCTGTTTCTTTTGGGAAGTAGGAAAAGAGGAACTGAGGGTCGGGTGGACCTGGCTGTAATTTAAGGATTACGACTTTGTTATTGTAGGGGCTTTCTCTTTGGAAAGTGGCCTAAAAATTGAATTGGAGTGTCTTTGTTTTTCCTGTTGTCCAGGGGAACATAAATGACTGGAGACAGAATTTAGAGTCTTCAAATAATGTGAAGATGTTTCCACCTTCAGGTCAGTGGGACCAGGCAAGGGGACTGGCGATTGCCTCTGCCTGGGAAACTGACCATCTTTGCCTTTTGTGATTCCTCAGGTTCCACTGGGCTGATTCCCCCCTCCCACTTCCAAGCTCGGCCCCTTTCAGCTGTGCCAAGAATGGCTCCCAACTGGGTCTCAGACATTCCACTGGTCCAACCTCCGACCCATCAAGATGTCTCAGAGAGGCAGCTAGACAACCAGAGACCTCAAGTGGTCACGTGGGAACGGAATGTTTCTGGTGATAGGCAGGAGCCAGGGCGGAGAGGCAGGTAGGGATCCATCATTACTGTTTTCTCAGACTGGTTGCCAGTGACCCTTCTTCACTGAAATAAATTCCTTACCCTATTTCGGCCCTTGGTTTATAACTTACTTTTACATAAACAATTACTATTACCTACAATGCATAAATAATAAGGCAGTGTGAGGCTGAGGTGAGTGGATTGCCTGAGCCCACGGGTTCGAGACCCGCCTGGGCAACTTGGTGAGACCTCATCTCTACAATAAATCAAAAAATTAGCTGGACATGGTAGCGCATGCCTGTAGTTCCAGCTACTTGGAAGGTTGAGGCGGAAGGATCGCCGGAGCCCAGCAGGTGGAGGCTGCGGTGGCCAGGAGCATGCCACTGCACTCCAGTCTGGGCGACAGAGTGAGTTTCCAACTAAAAAAAAAAAAAAATTAAGGCAGTGTGCTAGGCAATAGGGATAGGGATAATAATAATGAATAAGGCTGGGCGTGGTGACTCACGCCTATAAATCCAGCACTTTGGGAGACCAAAGTGTGATACTGCATGAGCCCAGGAGTTTGAGACAAGGCCTGGGCAACATAGTGAGTGACACTTCATCTGTACAAAAAATGAAAAATAAGTTGGGGGTGGTGGCATACACCTGTAGTTCCAGCTTGGGTGACAGAGTGAGACTGTGACTCAAAAAAAAAAAAAAAAAAGACAGATCCTGACTTAAGTTTTTAATTAATAAGGAATTAAAAATTATTTGTTTTTTATTTTTTTAAAAGTTTAACCTCAACCGGGCACAGTGGCTCACGCCTGTAATGGTACAAGGGAGAGGATTGCCTGAGCTCATGGGTACAAGACCAGGCTGAGCAACATGGTGAGACCTCATCTCTATAATAAGTCATAAAATTAGTGGAGTATAGTAACACATGCCTGTGGTTCCATCTACTTTGAAAGCTGAGGTGGAAGGATTGCCTGAGCCCAGCAGGTCAAGGCTTCAGTGGCCGTGAGCGTGCCACTGCACTCCAGTCTAGACGACAGAGTGAGACTCCAACTCAAAAAAAAAAAAAACAACAAACCTTTTTTACCTCAAAGGCATTGGTCATGGAAGGCGTTTAAAATTCTTTTTGTTTTATTTTGTTTTGTTTTGTTGAGTTGGAGTCTCACTCTGTCACTCAGACGGGAGTGCAGTGGTCGCTCCTGGCCACCGCAGCCTCGCCTGCTGGGCTCCGGCAATGCTTCCGCCTCAGCCTTCTGAGTAGCTGGAACTACAGGCGCGCGCTACCACAGCTAATTTTTTGATTTATTGTAGAGATGAGGTCTCACCAAGTTGCCCAGGCGGGTCTCGAACCTGCGGGCTCAAGCAATCCACTCACCTCAGCCTCCCAAAGGCACAGGATTACAGGCTGAGCCACGGAGCCCGGCTAGGAGTTTAAAATTCTAAAGGAGGAGATATACTGACCAACAGCTGATCATAACGCATAGTATAAGGCAAGATGAAAGAGTGCACACTAGAAGTATAGACCCAGGACTGTGGTAGTGTGGGTTTGTTCTGATGGAGTAGCTGAAGAAAGTCTTTATAGAGGACATGCCATTGGAGCTGGCCATGCTGTCAGTGCGTTGGGTGTACAAGTTCTTATTTTTGTTTTATGTGTGTCTTTTCCCAAGTGTACTGGGGTATCATTCTGACATTTTGCTCTGGTGTGGGATTCTGACAGGAAGGAGCACAATGAAGAAGGGGGAATACTTGATTGGGTGTCAAGAGACAGAATCTCTGTTTCTAGTTTGGCCATCAACTAGAGAATCTTTGGCAGGTCACTTAATTTCCCTAGTCTATAGGTCCCTACTTCTTTTTTTTTTTTTCCTTTTTTTTTTGAGTTGGAGTCTCACTGTCACCCAGACTGGAGTGCAGTGTCACGCTCCTGGCCACCGCAGCCTCTACTGCTGGGCTCTGGCGATCCTTCTGCCTCAGCCTTCCAGGTAGCCGGAACTACAGGCGCGTGCTACCATACCCAGCTAAGTTTTTATTTATTGTAGAGATGAGGTCTCACCAAGTTGTCCGGGTAGGTCTCGAACCTGTAAGGTCAGGCAATCCACTCGCCTCGGCCTCCCAAAATGCTGGGATTACAGGCTAAGCTACCAAGCCCGGCTCTTTTTTTTTTTTAACGTTGGAGTCTCACTGTCACCCAGACTGGAGTGCAATGGGATGCTCATGGCCAATGCAGCCTCCACCTGCTGGGTTCAGGCAATCTTTCCACCTCAGCCAGGCGAGCACCACCACGCCCAGCTAATTTTTTGATTTATTATAAAGATGAGGTCTTATCAAGTTGCCTAGACTGGTCTCCAACCCATGAGCTCAGGCATTTCTCTCACCTCAGCCTCCCAAAGTGCTGGGACTACAGGTGTGAACCACTGTGCCGGGCTGGTTCCTACTTCTTAAAAAAAAAATAATAATAATAATAATAATAATCCCAACCAGGCACGATGGCTCATGCCTATAATCCCTTTGGGAGGGCCGAGGTGAGAGGATTACCTGAGCCCCTGGGTTCGAAACCAGCCTGGGCAACTAGGCGAGACCTAATCTCTACAATAAATAAAAAAATTAGCTGGGTGTGGTGGCACATGCCTGTAATTCCAGCCACTTGGAAGTCTGAGACGGAAGGATCACTTGAGCCCAGCAGGTTGAGGCGGTGGTGGCTGGGAGTATAGCACTGCACTCCAGTCTGGGCAATGGAGTGAGACTCCAACTCAAAAAAAAAAAAAAAAATCACTGTAGTTCTGGGTCTCAGGGAGCTGTCTCAAGAGCCATGTTCCAAGCTGGTTTAAACTTTACATGACACCAGTGAACTAGATTCTCCAAGGGTCAGCACTGTGTTATTTATTAATGTACTGTCCTTTCAGACTCCTCATAAAGTATACCTGAACACTAAGTAAATGCATTTTACTAGCATCTGGCCTCACCATGCTGATGCTGGAGACTCATGACCTCTTTACACCCATGCCTCCCTCAAACTTCTCCTTGCCCTTAAGTTAGAATTCAGAAGTCTGTGTTCTTCCAGCCTTTCTACTTAGAATGTGTGGCCTGATGATGTGCACACTTGACGTTTAATACATCTGCCGGTATGTAATTCTCTCTAGAGAGATTATGTTCCATGATCTCAGCCTCTAGTTCCTGTGAGCCTAGGCACTGGACCTAAGGCTCAGTAGGGCCTCGATGAATGATGAGGTAAGTGCAGAGATTCCTGTGCCCCAGCTTCATTCCCTCCACTTCCCCATACAGGAGCAAAAGGGTCCTCTTTTCCTTCTCCTGTCTTCGTTTATGTCCTTGGCCACCCTCCCAGCACCAGAGACAAGTCTCACCTGCTCCAACCTGTCTTTAAAGGTCCCTGGAGCTGGAGGGGTCACAGGCCCTAAGCCAGCAGGCTGAGCTGATCTCTTGGCAGCTGCAAGAGCTGCGGCGGCTGGAGGAGGAGGTCCGGGTCCTGCGGGAAACCTCGCTGCAGCAGAAGATGAGGCTGGAAACCCAGGCCATGGAGCTGGAGGCTCTCGCACGGGCAGAGAAGGCCAGCCAAGCTGAGGCTGAGGGCCTGCGTGCTGCCTTGACTGGGGCTGAGGTCGTCCGGAAGAACTTGGAAGAGGGGAGCCAGCGGGAACTGGAGGGGGTTCAGAAGCTGCATCAAGAGCAGGTGAATATGGGGGTGGCAAGGTTTCAAAATCCTATCTAGGAGGCTGGGCAGTAGCTGCCAAGCAAAGAGCAGGTGGTGCAGAAAAGACCCCCTCCCCATTCTGTGAGCAGTGGAGTGATGAGACCTTTGGTGAAGGAGAAAAACACAGGTGACCTGGAAAGAAGAAAAACTTGGATACCTGGATATTTGGGTCTTACTCAGGTTACACGTTTTCCCAGGAATCAGGTGACCTGTCACCACTTTGAAGCTCTCCTTCACTTTCCAGTAGGAAGTAGTTTGCCCCCCTACTCTACTCCAGGTACCCAGTTCATCTGGGAGCATTGTAGGGGATAGTGAGGAAAGTGGGCATGGGGTGCCATAGTGCAATGGGAGAGGGAGATTAGGCAGTCTGCAAACTGACTGCTGACTCTGTGATCCTTGATACTCAGTGAGCAAGTCAGCCTAATTCCTACCTCATGGATGGAGCTGACAGCCTCATGGGGGCACACGTGTTCCACATTATTTTGTTTATTTTTAATTTATTTTTATTTATTTTTTGAGTCAGAGTCTCACTCTGTCACCTAGGCTGGAATGCAGTTGCATACTCACTGCTAATGCAGCCTCGACCTGCTGGGCTCAGATAATTCTTTTGCCTCAGCCTTCCAAATAGCTGGAACTACAGGCTTGTGCCATTATGCTTGGATAGTTATTTTTTATTTGTAGAGACAGGGTCTTGCCAAGTTGCCCAGGCAAGTCTTGAACCCTTGGGCTCAGACAATCCTCTTGTCTCTGCTTCCCAAAGTGCTGGGATTACAGGTGTGAGCCATTGCGCCCAGCTATTTTATTTTTTGAATCAGAGTCTCACTTTGTCACCCAGTCTGGAGTGCAGTGGCACGATCATGGCTCACCACAGCTTCAACCTCCTGTGCTCAGGCGATCCTTCTACCTCAGCCTCCGGAGTACCTGAGACTGTAGGTGCATGCCACCATAACCGGCCAATTTTTAAATTTTTTTGTAGAAATGAGGCCTTGCTATGTTGCCCTTGCTGGTCTTGAACACTTGGGTTCAAGCAGTCCTGCATCTCGGCCTCCCAAAGTGCTGGGATTACAGGCATGAGCCACCACACCTGGCCCACATTTATTTTTTGTTTTATTTTTTTGGAAACAGGGTCTCCCTCTGTCACCCAGGCTGAAGTGTAGTGGTGCAGTCATATCTCACTGCAGCCTTAAACTCTTGGGCTCAAAGGATTCTCCTGCCTCAGCCTCATAAGTAGTTGGGACTACAGGTGTGTACCACCATGCCTGGCTAAATTTTTCATTTTTTATTGGGATGGGATCTTGGTATATTGTCCAGGCTGGTCTCCAACTTCTGGCCTCAAGATCCTTCTGTCTTAGCTTCCTGAAGTTCTGGGATTGTAAATGTGATCCACCATGCCCAGCCTCCACATTTAATTTAATTATAATTAATTGCCATCGGGAGAAGTGCCTTGAAAGAAAAGAACAAGCGAGCACTAACTTAGTTTGGGGTTTATGGAAAGTTACCCTAACCAATCATCAGGAAATGAGACCATAAAGGCGCTGGAAGAAAACATGGGTGAATTCCTTTATAATCTTGAAGTGGAGTAGGTAGGCCTTTCTACCTGTGAGTCAAAATCAAGAAGCCATAAAAGAAAAGATTGATACATCAACCTTTTAACACTAGGAATGAGCCAAAAAAGTTAAAAGACACATGATTAACTAGAGAAGAATATTTATAGTTTATATTACAGGAAAAGGCTAATATCCTTTTTTGTTTTTGTTTTTGAGTTGGAGTCTCACTCTGTCGCCCAGACTGGAGTGCAGTGGCCGCTCCCAGCCACCGCAGCCTCGACCTGCTGGGCTCCGGCGATCCTTCCACCTCAGCCTTCCAAGTAGCTGGAACTACAGGCGCACACTACCACACCCAGCTAATTTTTTGATTTATTATAGAGATGAGGTCTCACCTACCCAGGCGGGTCTTGAACCCGTGGGCTCAGGCAATCCACTCACCTCAACCTCCCAAAGGTGTGGGATTACAGGCTGAGCCACCGAGCCCGGCTGGCTAATATCCTTAATATATAATGTGTACCTAGAAATTGGACAGCAGAGGTAGTTCAAAGAAAAGTATAAACAACCCTTAGGTTCATGAAAGAAGCTTAACAATAAGGTGATGTTTGTGCTGAATAGGAATTGGCTGGTGGAGAGGTGTCTGGGGTGGCACTAGGAGCTGGTGAACACTTGGTGGGGCAGCACATGAAGGCTTGGGATGGGAGGAAGCCGAGGACTGGAGTGCAGGGATGAAGAGCTGCAGGGGTGAGGAGCACTGGGGCTCAGGGGAAACCTCAGCCCGTTCAGAATTTGATTCTTTCCCTCATGAGCAATGAGCAACCATTGAGAGGTTTTTTTTGTTTGTTTGCTTTCTGCGTTGGAGTCTCACTCTGTCACCCAGCTGGAGTGCAATGGCACTCTCACAGCTACTGCAGCCTTGACCTGCTAGGCTCAGGCGATCCTTCTGCCTCAGCCTTCCAAGTAGCTAGAAGAGGCATGTGCCACTACATCTTGCAAATTTTTTTCTTTTTTTGGAGTCTCACTCTGTCACCCAGGCTGGAGGGCAGTGGCATGCTCCTGGCCACTGCAGCCTCAACCTGCTGGGCTCAGGCGATCCTTCCACCTCAACCTTCCAAGTAGCTGGAACTACAGGCACGTGCTACCGTGCCCGGCTAATTTTTTGATTTATTATAGAGATGCGGTCTCGCCAAGTTGCCCAGACTGGTCTCGAACCCTCAGGCTCAAGCAATCCTCTTACCTCGGCCTCCCAAAGTGCTAGGCTTGTAGGCATGAGGTACCACAACTGGCTCATCTTGCTAATAAATTTATTGTAGAAACAAGGTCTCACTAAGTTGCCCGGGTTGGCCTCAAACTCCTGGGCTGAGGCAATCTTACCTCCGCCTCCCACAGTGCTGGGATTACAGGTGTGAGCCCCTGTCCCCAGTCATTGAGAGGTTTGTTTGTTTTTTGGGTGAGGGTTTGGGTTTTTTTATTTATTTTTTATTTTTTGTTTTTATTTTTTGAGTTGGAGTCTCACTCTATCACCCAGACTGGAGTGCAGTGGCCGCTCCCGGCCACCACAGCCTTGACCCGCTGGGCTCCGGTGATCCTTCTGCCTCAGCCTTCCAAGTAGCTGGAATTACAGACGCGCGCTACCACGCCCAGCTCATTTTTTGATTTATCGTAGAGATGAGGTCTCGCCAAGTTGCCCAGGCAGGTCTTGAACCCGCGGGCTCAGGCAACCACTCACCTCAGCCTCCCAAAGTGCTGGGATTACAGGCTGAGCCACCGAGCCCAGCCGGGTTTGGTTTTTTTTGAGTCAGAGTCTCACTCTGTCGCCCAGGCTGGAGTGCAGTAGTGGCAAGCTCACAGCCACCGCAGCTTCGACCTGCTGGACTCAGGTGATCCTTCCGCCTCAGCCTTCCTTTTTCTTTTTTTTTTTTTTTTTTTGAGTTGGAGTCTCACTCTGTCACTCAGACTGGAGTGCAGTGGCTGCTCCTGGCCACCGCAGCCTCGACCTGCTGGGCTCCAGCGATCCTTCCGCCTCAGCCTTCCAAGTAGCTAGAACTACAGACGCGTCCACCATGCCCAGCTAATTGATTTATTATAGAGACAAGATCTCACCAAGTTGCCCAGCTTGTTTTTTTTTTGAGTCGGAGTCTCACTTTGTCACCCAGCTGGAGTGCAGTGGCACACTGCTCACGGCCACCGCAACCTCGGCCTGCTGGACTCAGGTGATTCTTCCACCATAGCCTTCCAAGTAGCTGGAAATGCAGCCATATACTACCATGCCTGGCTAATTTTTTTATTTATTATAGAGGTGAGGTCTCGCCATGTTGCCCAGGTTGGTCTCGAACCTGTGAGCTCAAGCAATTCTCTCACCTCAGCCTCCCAAAGTGCTAGGATTACAGGCTTGAGCCACTATGTCTGGCTCATTGAGAGATTTTAGGCAGGGAGTGCAGATTTGTATTTTATATCTAAAAAGATCAATTTTATGATTCATTTCCCCCCAAAATCACTTTACTGTGATATGGAGAAAGGGTTAGAGGGCAGCAGACAGGGAAGCAGGGTAACCACTTTGCTCTCCTTTCCCAGTCCATCCTATGACTCTTGGCTCTGACAACCCTCTAACTGTTTGTGGTTTAGTGAGGAAGAGACACAAGATTCCACCCTTCCTTGAGCTTCCTTTCCAATGGGGCATGGTTGTAAACACATATGTAAGCCAGACACTGTCAGATGCTAAGTGCTTAGGAGGACATTAACAGGTGATAGGTGGGGTGGCACAGGGGGATTAGAGGGCCCAGTGAGGCTTCCCTGAGGAGGAGTGGTTGCCTGGGGATTGAGGGATCCATAGAATGAGAAGGAGCCACTGTCTAGTTCTCAGCAGCCTCTCTGGAGCGGAGAATAGTAGAGGAAGATGGGGGATGAGCTCAGGAAGTGGGCAGAGGCCTGGTCATCAGACTCCACAGCCATGGGAGATGTTGGATTTTGCTCTAAATGCTGTGGTGAGTCGCTGAAGGTTTTTGAAGACTACTTAGGAAATGGTTGCCATTGTCCAGGCAAGAGATGAGGGTGGCTTACCTTAAGTTGGTTGCAATGGAGATGTGGAGATGGAGAGGTGAGGGTGTGTCTTTGGGAGACATACCTGATGTTGGGCTAGAGGGCAACTGGGGAGAGCAAGGTACCAGGGACAGCCTCCATGTGCAATTAGGTGACTGATCACTCTCTCAGGTCACAGAAAGTGGGAGTGAAGGGACAAGGCCAAGGAAGGGGGAGGTTTGGAAGGCCAGTGTGAGGGTCAGCTGCCCCTGCAGAGCCTCCTCTTCTCTTTGCAGCTGTCCTCCTTGACACAGGCTCACCAGGAGGCTCTTTCTAGTTTGACCAACAAGGCTGAGGGCTTGGAGAAGTCTCTGAATAATCTGAAGACCAAGAGGGCAGAAGAGACCAAGGAACTGGCTCTGGCCCAAAGTGAGGCTGAGCTTCTGCGAAAGCAGCTGAGGTAAGTGGGCGAGGATGGGTGTTAAACGGGGCCCAGCAGCTGGTGGTGTGGTGGGTATCCAGGGCACCACACTGTTGGGTGTCCCATTCCCACTCCAACCCTAGCAAGACCCAAGAAGACTTAGAGGCTCAGGTGATCCTGGTTGAGAATCTAAGAAAATATGTCGGGGAACAAGTTCCTCCTGAGGTTCACAGCCAGGCATGGGAACCGGAGCAACAAAAGCTTCTGGAAACCATACAGGTAAGACTGCAGGGGTGCATCTATGTTGGGGAGGAGAGTGGAGAGCACAGCCCCTGGGAGAGAAGGTGGTATCTGAAGCAGGCATGGAGGCTTTCAGAGGGGCCACTCTCCCTCTACCCGTAGCACTTGCAGGAGGACCGGGACGGCCTGCATGCCACCGTGGAGCTGCTGCAGGTGCGGGTGCAGAGTCTCACACATATCCTCGCCCTGCAGGAGGAGGAACTGACCAGGAAGGTAAGGCTCTCTCCCAGACCCTGTCACCCTCCACTGTACCCTACACTGCTGTCCTCCCATCAAGCAGGAGGGGTCAGTGTGCCTGGATCATTCTTTCTGTGAACTGCTTTTGCTGTGATTCCTGTTGCTCAGAAGAAACAAAGACATCACCTCCTTCTTCTACTCCTTCAGGAGCCCACACTTTCCTCCTACCCTCAGGTTCAACCATCAGATTCCTTGGAGCCCGAGTTCACAAGGAAGTGTCAGTCCCTGCTGAACCGCTGGCGGGAGAAGGTGTTTGCCCTCATGGTGCAGCTTAAGGCCCAGGAGCTGGAACACAGGGACACTGTTAAGCAGCTGAAGGGACAGGTCACTGCACTCTCTTTTCTCTCTATAGTTTTCCCCCCAGCTCCTTGCTCCTTATATAAGGATCGCATCCACTCAAACATTGTTTATTGAGTGGTTACCACATGCTGGCACACAGCCCTGAACAAAACCAAGTACCTGCCCTCATGGGGCTTGCATTCTAGTGCAGAGACACGGAACAAGCAAGTAGATAACATTGGGTAATTATATGTGTTTTAAAGAAAAATTCAAAAGATAACATGACAGAGACTGCGGGGTGGGTCAGGTAGAATGGTCTGGAATGGCTTCTCTAAGGAGGTGGCAGCATCTGAGGATGGGTAGCTGGTGGGTCTTGTGGGTGGGTTGAGGCAGTTCCTCAAGGTGTGGGTACATGGAACATGCTCTGGAAGGAACACTAGATTCGGACTCTGTTCTCCAGAACCTGAGCTTCTATCTTTCTGTGTGGCATTCTTGCAGAGGTCTCTGCACCTACCTTTTCACTCGCAATGTCCCCCTTAGTTTTCAGGCCTCTAAAGGGCCCTGCCCGGCTCCATCTCCTCCCCCAGGTGGCTAAGCTGCAGGAACAAGTGACAGCCCAGAGCCAGGAGCAGGCCATCCTGCAGCGTTCCCTGCAGGACAAAGCCGCAGAGGTGGAGGTGGAGCGGATGGGCGCCAAGGTCTGAGTCTGAGCCAGGAAAAGGTTCAGGGAGCGTGAGGGAGCCCCTGGCCCAGAGCTGTGAATAGGCCCCAGGGAGGGACTCTTTCCTTGACTGCATCCTCCCCAGGCCCTTCAGATGGAGCTAAGCCGTGATCGAGAGGCCAAGCACCGGTGGCAGCAGCAGACAGCCATGGCTGAGGAGCAGCTGAGGCTTGTGACCAATGCTGTCAGCAGGTATCTGGACAGAGGGGCAGGTGGAGTAGTATTTCTGTTTTCCTGGCTTTCCAGACACCTTGGAGTTCAGGTGCCTCAGGCAAGAGGGGCCGAAAACTAACCACCAGAGGATCCAGGGCTGGATGAATTTAACCTTCTGTGTGTGTTTTTCCCGGGGCATTCCCCTTTTCATTCGCACCATGATCACTTGTTAGAATTCCCATTGCATGATGAGCTGAAGTTGAGAGGCCGTGCCTCCTCCTGCAGTTTGGTCTAGTAATAGCTTGAGCGCGGGTCCCCACTTTCAGGGATGGGGAGTGTGAACACTCAATCTTCCTTTCTTTTTTTCTTTACATTTTTACAGGCATGCCCTGTTTTGTTGGAAAAAAAGTTAGTCTATTTATTTAAAACTGTACACCTACTTGCTTACTAGATATTCCATCTAAAGTGTAAGCCAGTGGCCGGGCGTGGCGGCTCACATCTATAATCCCAGCACTTTGGGAGGCCAAGGTGATAGAATTGCTTGAGCCCAGGGGTTCTAGACCAGCTTGGGCAACTTGGTTAGACCTCATCTCTACAATAAACCAAGAAAAATTAGCCGGGCATGGTGGTGCATGCCTGTAGTTCCAGCTACTAGGAAGGCTGAGGCAGAAGGATCACCTGAGCCCAGCAGGTTGAGACTGCGTTGGCTGTGAGCGTGCCACTGCACTCCTGCCTGGGTGACAGAGTGGGACTTTGACTCAAAAAAAAAAAGTGTAAGCCAGTTTCTTTGTAAATCAATTGTTAGCCTGTGTCTCTCCTAGCCACTTTTTGTTGATTTATAACCGATAGTTATATAATCTTCAGAAAGACCTCTGAGGAAAAATCAAAGCTTCTGTGTGCTGGTAACAACCTCTCCTCAGCCTTGAACATCGTAGTACCCAAGGCGGGGGGTCTATTTGTTGCTCTTAGCATGGTGATGGACTTGGAAATGTTTACTGAGCTCACAAGGCTGTTCTTAATGGGTCAGGTAACAATTTTGGTTTAGCCAAATTATGATGGAAGATGAGTACTTACCCACCATTTCCTTCTCTTGGGTTTGTAACTTGGGAACTAATTCAGCTTAAAAAAATTATGGAAAATTTCAAACGTGCATGGAATTAGACTAGTTATGATGAACCACCACCCAGATTCAATATATTGCCTGTGTCTCCTACCTTCAGGAGAACGAAAAGACACACTGTGTACAGGGTTTTACTTTGGTACCAGAAGATCACAGAAATGGTTCTTGCTAATGATTCATTGTCTGAAGGCCTCCAGGGTTAAACAAGTCCAAACTCAGATTGTTGCCAGGTTTGTTGATATCTCTAGCTAACTTGGAGACTTTACCAGAAAATGACTTTAATAAGAGCTTCGGTAGGGGGTGGAAGCATTTATTCAATTTCCAGGTCAAAGTGATCTTTGCCGTGCTGCTGGGGATACGTCTGCAAGCCTTTGTCATCATGTGTTTTCTGCTGGTACAGATGTGGACTTTCTTGAGGAAGTCCCAGCTGTGCCCTAGATGCTCCCTTGGCCTCTTTCTGGAGCCTGTTTAAGTTTCTCAGTTTTTGTGAGCCGTGTTGGTCCTGTTTCTGACACAGACAGCTGGGAAAGCACATGGACCTGCCCTTCATAGGCACCAGAGGATCTAGGCTCCTGGGTTCATTGGAGAGGATAACTTTGATCTCTGATGCATAATATGAACAAAACACTGGTTGTGAGAAATAAGCTTTGCAGGTTGCTTGAAAAGATGTATGGTCATTTAATGCATTCTCAGGGCAAAGGCCCCTTAGAATTGATGGAAGCTATGGGTTCCTCACATGTATAACAGTACAGGCTAGAGGGAGTTGACTGTACAAGACCCTGTAAGTCCTCTGGGAATGAGGGGAGGGTGGAGGATCAGTGACTCGTGCCTTCTCCAGCTCCCAGGTTTGGCTCCAGAGCACTATGGCCAAGGTAGAACAGGCTGCAACCCAGCTTCCCAGCCTCAGCAACCGACTCAGCTATGCTGTCCGCAAGGTCCACACCATTCAGGGTATGTAGGGCAACTGCAAGCCACATCTTACTTCCTGCCCCCGCCGGCTCTGACCCTCTTCCTGGCTCAGTTCTTTGTGAGCCCACATCCATCCACCTTCCTTTCCTCACCTGTCCTTGCATCTCTTTCCCCTTCCTCCCTGTTTCCCTTTTTCTCCCCTGCAAACTCATCTCTGTTGCTCTCTGCCTTTTCACTCCTAGGCCTGATGGCTCGAAAGCTGGCCCTTGCTCAGCTGCGCCAGGAGAGGTGAAGTTTGGGCACTTCGAGGTGGATGGGGGTGGTGTGTGTGTGGTGGGGCTTCAGGGTGTTGTCTGCTGGGACCCCAAACCATGAGGACTGAGGAGGGATGGAGGCTTAGGAGTCAGGCAGTTGGGTGATTTCCCCTGACTCTGTTTCTCCTTCCTGTCCCAGCTGTCCCCCTCTCCCATCCGTACCGGTCCCGGACGTGAGCCTTGAGTTGCAGCAGCTGCGGGAAGAACGGAACCGCCTGGATGCAGAACTGCAACTGAGTGCCCGCCTCATCCAGCAGGAGGTGGGCCGGGCCCGAGAGCAAGGTACACCTGACTCTGGAGTAGGGTGCCATGGGGGTGGAGAGAAGGGAAAGCTGGGGCCTAGTGGTGGAGAGGTCTGAGCTGGTGCTACTTCCTCCCAGGGGAGGCAGAGCGACAGCAGCTAAGCCAGGTGGCCCAGCAGCTGGAGCGGGAGCTGCAGCAGACCCAGGAGTCCCTGGCCAGTCTGGGGCTGCAGCTGGAAGCGGCTCGCCAGGGCCAGAAGGAGAGCACAGAGGAGGCTGCCAGTCTCCGGCAGGAGCTGACCCAGCAGCAGGAGATCTATGGGAAAGGTGTGGGGAGGGGAAATGGGTGCTCCCTGTGGAGAAGGGGTGAGAACTAGAGCCAAGGCTCCTCCTGACACCCCCTCCCCGATCTGTACCTTCACCCCAGCTCTGCAAGAGAAGGTGACCGAAGTGGAAACTCGGCTGCGGGAGCAGCTGTCAGACACGGAGAAAAGACTGAACGAGGCTCAAAGGGAGCATGCCAAGGCTGGTGAGATTTGCCAGCATGGGCCCTCCAGGAGGAAAGGAGTATTGAGACATAAGGGACTTCTCCCTCAAATTTTGTTTTAAAGCTTTTTTTTGAAGTATGCAAGTAATGAAGGTATCAAAAATTGGCACAGATGCATTCTTACAAGGTGAATACACCCATGTAGCCAGCATCAGATCAAGAAATAGCATATGACCAGCTCCAGAGCCCACAGTCCCCTTCCCAGTCACCACATTCCACATCTAACACCAGCAATTATCCCCCAGCAAAACTTTCAAACACCTAGACAAGTTAAAAGGATCAGGAAAGGCCAACCATGGTGGCTTACACCTGTAATCCCAGCACTTTGGGAGGCTGAGGCCGGAAGATTGCTTGAGGTCAGTCTGAGACCTGAGACCAGTCTGGGCAACATAGACCTTGACTCTACAAAAATTCAAAAAATAGCTGGGTGATGTGGCGTGTGCCTTTAGTCATAGCTACTTGGAAAGCTGAGGAGAGAGAATTGCTTAAGCCCAGGAGGTCAAGGTTATAGTGAGCTATGATTGTGCCACTGCACTCCAGCCTCTGTGACAGAGTGGGACCTAGTCTCAAGGAAAAAAAAAAAGGAGGCTGGGCATCATGGCTCATGCCAGTACTTCTAACACTTTGGGAGGCTGAGGCAGGAGGATTGCTTGAGCCCAGGAGTTCGAGACCAGCCTGGGCAACATAGCGAGTACCTTGTCTATACAAAAAAATAAAATAAAAAATAAGCCAGTTGTGGTGGCATGTGCTTGTAGTCCCAGCTACTCAGGAGGCTAAAGTGGAAGGATCACCTGAGCCCAGGAGGTAGAGGCTGTGGTGAGCCACGATCATGCTACTGCACTCCAGTCTTAAGATTGAGACCCCAATTAAAAAAAAATTATAATGAATATTCATATATTTTTTCTATGACATTTGCCACATTTGATCTCTTATCTGTATACTCGCACATTTATATATACGTTTTTTAGAATCATGTAAAGTAAATTATAAACATGATTGTTCCACCACAAGTAGGAAATTCTTCCATATAGCTGCAATACCATCATCACACTCTAAGAAAAGGAACTAGGCTGGGTGCGGTTGTTCACATCTATAATCCCAGCACTTTGGGAGGCCGAGGTTAGAGGATTGCTTGAGCCCACAGGTTCGAGACCAACCTGGGCTGGTGAGACCTCATCTCTACAATAAATAAAAAAAAATTAGCCAGGTGTGGTGGTGTACATCTATAGTTCTGGCTACTTGAAAGGCTGAGGTGGAAGGATCCCGAGCCCAGCAGGTCGAGGCTGCAGTGGCTGTGAGCGTTCCACTGTACTCCAGCATTGGTAACAAAGTAAGACTCCAACTCAAAAGAAAAAGAAAAGGAACACTAATTGCACAAAATCTAATATCAAGTCCATATTCAGATTTACCTCAAGGAGCTCCGGGATGGTTTGGGTTTGGGGAAGATACTTTGTGTTCACAGATTCCCAGGCTCCTAGAGCATCAGCCCACCACGCCCACTGTTCAGAAGTGACACAAAATCCACAGACTCACAGAGCTAGTGACCCAGCATTCCTGTCCTTCATTTCAGTCTTTGTTTTCATAATGACTGGCTGCCTCTGGGCTGACCCACACCTGTCTCCTCTGTGACCTGGCTTCTCTGTAGTGGTCTCCCTGCGCCAGATCCAGCACAAAGCCACTCGGGAAAAGGAGCGGAACCAGGAGCTCAGGCGTCTGCAGGATGAGGCCCGGAAGGAGGAGGGGCAGCGACTAACCCGGCGTGTGCAAGAGCTGGAAAGGGACAAGAACCTTATGCTGGTAGGGAACAGCAGAGACCAGGGCCCGTCTTGGGCTGAATATGGGTAGAGGTTGGGAAAGAGAATGGGGAAGCTCCACTTGGGCTAGGTGGCGTTTAACCCTCTCCTTCCCAGGCCACCTTGCAGCAGGAGGGTCTCCTCTCCCATTACAAGCAGCAGCGACTGTTGGCAGTTCTTCCTTCCCTGCTGGCTAAGGAGAAACCTGCAGAGTCCAGCTCCAGGCCTCCAGGGTCTTCAGCATCTATACCTCCAGAAGCCACACTGTCCACCAGGGAGTCCATAAAAGGTAATGGGCTAACCATGGAGGGACGCTCTTGCATGCATGGTGTCATTCCCTGTGATCCTCGGAGGCTCCCAGCCTCTTTTTTTTTTTTTGAGTAGAAGTCTCACTCTGTTGCCCACCTGGAGTACAGTGCCACTCTCATGGCCACTGCAGCCTCAACCTGTGGACTCAGGCAATCCTTCAGCCTCAGCCTTCTAAGTAGCTGGAACTATAGGCGCACACCACCATGCCCGGTTAATTTTTTTATTTATTGTGGAGACAAGACCTTACCAAGTTACCCAGGCTGGTTTCCAACCCATGGGCTCAGGCAATCAATCCTCTTGCCTCCGCCTCCCAAAATGCTGGGATTACAGGTATGAACCACCGGCACCTGGCTTCTCCCAGCCTCTTCTATCCATACTCACCTTGCACCAGAGAACCTTCTTCCTCCCAGTCCTCATATCCTGTGCCAGGTCTGTTCCCTCTGCACAGTAACCATGAGAGCCTTGTCTGGTGACCATCCTTTCTTGTCTTCTTTCCCAGGTTCCCTGTCTGTCCTGCTGGATGACTTGCAAGGACTGAGTGAGGCCATTTCCAAAGAGGAAGTTGTTTGTCAAGGAGACAACCCTAAACGTTCAGTTCCAGCCCCCCGTTGAGCTGCTAAGCCTCTGAGAGCTGAGGGAAACCAGCCTGGGGGCTGGGAGGATCCTGGAGAAGTGGAGTGGGATAGTCCAGCTCCTCCCCCCATGGAGCCACCTGCCCTAGGGCTCACCTGCTACCACTAAATCTTAATTCTGCACTCAATAAAGATGACTACTGTCAGAGCCATTGTTTGGAAGTGTTCTATCTGGGAAAATATGGGAATTCTTCCTGTAACCATCTCTCCTAGAGATATGAGAAGCAGTCCCATGTACAGCTAGCTACTCTAGATGGTGCCTTTTTCAAAACCCCTTTCCTAGGCTGCTTTGGAAGTTTTTTGGCTTTGGTTATTGTTTTGTTTTGTTTTGTTTTTGAGTTGGAGTCTCACTCTGTTGCCCAGGCTGGAGTGCAGTGGCATGCTCACAGCCCCCGCAACCTCAACATGCTGGACTCAGGTGATCCTTCCGTCTCAGCTTTCCAAGTAGCTGGAGCTACAGGTGTGCACCACGCCTGGCTTATTTTTTTATTTATTGTAGAACTGAAGTCTCATCAAGTTGCCCAGGCTAATCTCGAACCCCTGAGCTCAGGCAATTCTATCACCTCAGCCTCCCAAAGTGCTGGAATTACTGACTTGAGCCACTGCACCCGGCTGTTTTGTTTTTGAGTTGGAGTCTCACTCTGTTACCCAGGCTGCAGTGCAGTGGCACACTCATGGCTACTACAGCCTTGACCTACTGGACTCAGACAATCCTTCCGCCTCAGCCTTCCAAATAGCTGGAAACAAAGGCTATTTTAATTTCCTACGATGTTTTTTTAAATGTAGAAAGGAGGCCTCGCTAGGTTGCCCAGGCTGGTCTCAAACCACTGGGCTCAAGCAATCCTCTCAGCCGGGCTCGGTGGCTCAGCCTGTAATCCCACGCTTTGAAAGACTGAGGTGAGTGGATTGCCTGAGCCCATGGGTTCAAGACCCACCTGGGCAACTTGGTGAGACCTCATCTCTACAATAAATAAAAAATTAGCTGGGTGTGGTAGCGCGTGCCTGTAGTTCCAGCTACTTGGAAGGCTGAGGCGGAAGGATTGCTGGAGCCCAGCAGGTTGAGGCTGTGGTGGCTGGGAGCGTGCCACTGCACTCCAGTCTGGGCGACAGAGTGAGACTCCAACTCAAAAAAAAAAAAGCAATCCTCTCGCCTCTGCCTCCCCCCAAGTGTGGGGACTATAGGCGTGAGCCACCACGCCTGGTGGAAGTTTTTTGAGAAGCTCCAGTTTTTCCTTATTCTCAACTTTTGTTTTAAAACTCTTTTCCTATGGAAGATGATAAATGCCAGGAGTGGGGAACTCATTCAACAGGAATTTTGGGGCCAGGCATTGTACTTAGCCTGGAGGCCTGGGTAGTGGGCTGGGTTAGCCCTTGCACTTACACTCTAGTGGGAGAGAATGATAGTAGACAGGACCTAAACAAACAATCATTTCAAATGATAATAAATGCTAGAAGAGAAAGTACAATATAGTGATATGATAGAAACTGACCACTGAGGGGACAGGAGAGGACTCCAAGGAGGGGACTTTGTGCTGGGGCTGCCTGAAGTGTGCCCACCTGGGAGGAGGGCTCAGTGGAGAGTGATCCAGGATGTTCCCCTGAGGGAGTCCAAGGTGTGGCAGAGTTTGGACTTTGAAAGCCCTTGGCCAGGCTCTGTGGCTCAGCCTGTAATCCCGCGCCTTTGGGAGGCTGACGTGAGTGGATTGCCTGAGCCTGCGGGTTCAAGACCCGCCTGGGCAGGCAAGACCTCATCTCTACAATAAAAACAAAAAATTAGCCGGGTGTGGTAGCGTGCGCCTGTAACTCCGGCTACTTGGAAGACTGAGGCGGAAGGATCGCTGGAGCCCAGCAGGTCGAGGCTGCGGTGGCCAGGAGCGGCCACTGCACTCCAGTCTGGGCGACAGAGTGAGACTCCAACTCAAAAAAAAAAAAAAAAAAAGAAAGCCCTTGGAGTACTTTTTATACCGAGAAGAAGCAACGTAATTTATGTGTTTTTGTTTTGTTTTGTTTTTTTTGAGTTGGAGTCTCTGTCGCCCAGACTGGAGTGCAGTGGCCGCTCCCGGCCACCGCAGCCTCGTTTGCTGGGCTCGGGCGATCCTTCCGCCTCAGCCTTCCGAGTAGCTGGAATTACAGGCATGCGCTACCACGCCCGGCTGATTTTTTGATTTATTGTAGAGATGAGGTCTCGCTGCCCAGGCTGGTCTCGAACCCGCGGGCTCAGGCAGTCCACTCACCTCAGCCTCCCAAAGGCGCGGGATTACAGGCTGAGCCACTCTGATGTGTATTTTTAAGAGATCCTTTGAAGGTTGTAGAAGCCAGGTTTTGGGTGTGGGGGAGGGATTTGAGCAGGGAGACCAGTTAGAAAGGGTAAGGGGGAGGCTAGGGGAGAGATGGTGACTTGGGAGGGATGGTGAGCTTGGTTTGGATTGGGTGTGAAGGGGGTTTGCAGGTGGATGCGGTGGGAGATGGGACAGTGATGTCTCTTACTGCTAGGGAGCAGTCCAGGCAGGGAACAACCTGGGGAGGAATCAAGTTCTATTTCGGACACATTATTTCTGAGAGACTTGCAGACCTCAGGCAGAGATGTCCTTGAAGAAAAACTTCCAGGGGGATCTCTGGGAAACTCAGACAAGAGGGCTGAGGTGTAAAGGAAGAGGGGAGGGAGAAGGTAGGCAGTTGGAGCTACGAACCCAGGGAGATGCCAGAGGGGCAGAGGAGGACTCCTGAGGGAGAAGGAAGAGGCAAGGCAGCTTCTTCCTGCGCCTCTGAGCTGGTACTGATGCAACCAGCTCTGAATGGGGAGAGGGAACCAGGATATCCTCTTAGCTCCTTCCTCTTCTGCAGTCACCCTGGGTGGCTCCAGGATGGAATTCCTTGGATGTGACTGCTCGGAAGGCCCCTACATGCCTGAAGGAGGACAGGATAGACAGCTGCAGGCCTGGGCCCTAGGGGGAGGGGAAATGCCAGGGAAATAAACTGGGAGTTTCTGTGGGGGTGGGTGGAGGCTGGGGTACTGGCTGACACTGTCCCAGCTGCATCCCAGGTTTGAAAGGCACTCTCCTCCCCAGCCTGGGCATCCTGCCTCCCTGTCCCTGTAATTATGGGGCTTCCCCACGCAGTTTGCTCCCATTCTTTGGCTTCCAATAGCTGTGAGGGATGAAAGGTGGACGTCCCTGTGCTTATGGAGATGTCAGGTGGGTCTTGACTGCTGCAGGATGGATTGGGCATGAAAACAAGAGTGGGGTGACCCAGGGTCACTGATAGAGCCGGGCTGCTAGGTACTGGGCTGGGGGATTAAAATGAAGGACGCCACAGTCAGAGATTACACATTTGCTATGATCTTCCAAACCGGTTTGACCAGTTAGGTTCTGATGGTATTCCTGTGTTACTGGGCCAGCCCCTCCCCAGAAATTGGCCTCCTCCTCTCCCTCCTTCCCTATAAAGCCTCTTGGGGTTTCCAGGTACTCAGACTCAGTGCACCCTGGCTTTGGGTGCCAGTGGTCAGCCATGATGCTCAACTGGAAGCTACTGGGGATCTGGTCCTCTGCCTATATGCTGGAGGTGAGCTGGGAGCAGAGGCAGCAAGTGCAATTTGGGGTGATGAAGGAGGGTCAAGATGAGGCAAGTGGGACCACTAAGAAGGAAGGGGGTGACTTGAATGCATAGGATGAGGAAGAGTCTGGGAGCTCATGTGAGGAGAAGTGTTAAAGAGATGTAGGAAACCCGGCTCGGTGGCTCAGCCTGTAATCCCAGCGCTTTGGGAGGCTGAGGTAAGTGGATTGCCTGAGCCCGCAGGTTCGAGACCCGCCTGGGCGACTTGGCGAGACCTCATCTCTACAATAAATTTAAAAATCAGCCGGGCGTGGTAGCGTGCGCCTGTAATTCCGGCTACTCGGAAGGCTGAGGTGGAATGATCGCCGGAGCCCAGCAGGTCGCGGCTGCGGTGGCCGGGAGCAGCCACTGCACTCCAGTCTGGGTGACAGAGTGAGACTCCAACTCAAAAAAAAAAAAAAAAAGAGATGTAGGAAGGTACATTTTAGCTCAGAATAAATAGTTCAAGTGTAACTCCATGTAGTGATATAGGTAAGATTCAGGTTGAGGCAAGAATTCCTCAGAGCTGGGATCTATGTGAAGGAGGTGGAGTCATTGTAGTCATTGCTAAGGTGCAACCCACTTTGGGAGCAGAGCAGCCTGAGGGCCATGCTGGCAGGATGTCCCAACCAGGACTAGATGGAGCTTATTTGGGGGAGATCCTATCAATTTAAAGTTGATGTTAATAGTTGAGATAACCAGTGGGAGGTTCATATCATTTTAAGATCACTTCAGTATTTGTATGGAGAACTCTTTGAGAGTTACTTTTGAGGTGTTTGTGGGATCAGCTCAGGTTGTGTCCATCTCGAGAGGCTCTGCCTCCTGGATGTGTGGCTAGGGTGGGGTGGAGGAGAGAGGCCCTTACCCCCTCTCACCTTTCTCCTTCCTCCTCTACAGGTATCTCAGGCAGTGGGGACCACCCCTCTCCCCGACTCACAGAGGTCCAAGAGGAGGAGGCCTTCCCACCATTGCCTCAGGGCCCCCCAGTCCCCGGTGATCCCTGGCCAGGGGCACCCCCTATTTTTGAGGACCCTCCACCTCCAGGCCCTAGTCGTCCCTGGAGAGACCAGCCTGAAACTGGAGTCTGGCCCCCTGAGCCCCCGAGAACTGATCCTCCTCAACCTCCCCGACCCGATGACCCCTGGCCTGCAGGACCCCAGCCCCCAGAAAACCCCTGGCCGCCTGCCCCTGAGGTGGACCATGGACCTCAGGAAGAACCAGACCTTGACCCACCCCGGGAAGAGTACAGATGACAGAGATCCCCTTCTACTCCCGGGTGTCTCCAGGCAAAGTACACCAACGCCCATCTGCATCCTTCTGGTTTCCCTTACATTCTCCCCAAATTTAGCCTACCTCCTTAAGTTCCTTCCTCGTTCCCAGGTGTTCTCAGGATTTTCTGTCCTCTCCTGAGATCCATATTTAGCCCTCACATTTCCCCGCTTTTTTTCTCTGACAACCTTAAGCATACACTGCTACCTCACGTCCAATCCTCGGCCCCCACCTGCCTCCCACCTCGTCTTCCCTCTGGGCGCTGGGGCAGGACTGCGGCACCGTGTTCCCTGCTGCCACCTGGTGGCTTTTAGCTGGGAACGATCAGTAGACAATGATGGTGCTTTCGTGAAATGGAAAAATAAAACCATGTTTTCCTAATTCTGAATCTAGGCTGCTTCTTTATTAATGATTCGGTTTTGGAATATTTAGATGCCCTCCTCACAGTCTTAAATGTATAGAAATCTGGAAGTAATCAGAGTTCCTATCATGCCCACATGCAATGCCTGAGCTTGTGGGGCACAGCAGGAGGATGGGAATATCACTATCTGAGTCACACGGACTTTCAGGCCCAGATTTCTTCCTTTCTGGGACCCCTGTATTGAAGAATAAGACTAGTTAAGTCTCACTTTAGTGGCTTGTGGTTTGGATACCCCCGACATCCATGCAAGCTTTCCCAGGGGCACGTGGGCAGAACCAGTGTTAAGGGAATCAATTTCTTTTTTTTTTTTTTTTTTGAGTAGGAGTCTCACTCTGTCACCCATACTGGAGTGCAGTGGCTGCTCCCGGCCACTGCAGCCTCGACCTGCTGGGCTCTAGCGATCCTTCCGCCTCAGCCTTCCAAGTAGCTGGAACTACAGGCACGTGCTACCACGCCTGGCTAATTTTTTTTATTTATTGTAGAGATAAGGACTCGCCAAGTTGCCCAGGCGGGTCTCGAACCCGCGGGCTCAGGCAATCCACTCACCTCAGCCTCCCAAGGAGAGGGATTACAGGCAGAGCCACCGAGCCTGGCCAGAAATCGATTTTTACATGTGCACATGTCCCTTCCTAAAATGAATCGCTTGCCCACTCAGAGCCTGACCAGGGAGCCCCTCCTGGAGATCCTAAGCAAAGATCAATGAGAAACACAAATCAGACCTTTCCATCTCATTAAGAGATGCATTTTCTTTTTTTTTTTTTTCTTTTTTCTTTTTGAGTTGGAATCTCACTCTGTCACCCAGAGGCCACTCCCAGCCACTGCAGCCTCGACCTGCTAGGCTCCGGTGATCCTTCCACCTCAGCCTTCCAAGTAGCTGGAACTACAGGCGCACACTACCACACCCGGCTAATTTTTTTTATTTATTGTAGAGATGAGGTCTCGCCAATTTGCCCAGGCAGGTCTCGAACCCGCGGGCTCAGGCAATCCACTCACCTCAGGCTCCCAAGGCGCAGGATTACAGGCTGAGCCACTGAGCCCGGCAAGAGATGCATTTTCTTTCTTCTTCTTCTTTTGTTTTATTTGAGTTGGAGTCTCGCCCTGTCGCCCAGACTGTTGTGCAGTGGCACACTCACAGTCACCACAACCTTGATCTGCTGGGTTCAGGCAATCCTTCCGCCTCAGCCTTCCAAATAGCTGGAACTACAGGCTATTTTAATTTTCTACAATTTTTTTTTAATTGTAGAAAGGAGGTCTCACCAAGTTGCCCAGGCTGATCTCGAACCCCTGGGCTCAGGCAATCCTCTTGCCTCTGCCTCCCAAAGTGTGGAGATTAAAGGTGTGAGCCACCATGCCTGGCTATTTTTTTTTTTTGTAGAGATAAGGTCTGGCCATATTGTCCAAGCTAGTCTTGGACTTCTGAGCTCAGGAAGTCCTCTCGTCTCAGTCTCTCAAAGTGCTGAAATTATAGGCATAAGCCACTATGCCTGGTCAAAGAATACATTTTCTTTTTCTTTTTTTTTTGAGTTGGGGTCTCACTCTGCCGCCCAGACTGGAGTGCAGTGGCTGCTCCCGCAGGCCTCGACCTGCTGGGCTCCGGCGATCCTTCTGCCTCAGCTTTCCAGGTAGCTGGAATAACAGGCGCGCGCTATCACACCTGGCTAATTTTTTGACTTATTGTAGAGATGAGGTCTTGCTGCCCAGGTGGGTCTTGAACCCACGAGCTCAGGCAATCCACTCACCTCAGCCTCCCAAAGGCGTGGGATTACAGGCTAAGCCACCGAGCCCGGTCAAGAATACATTTTCAAGAAAACTTTACATTTTATGTTTTGCTACTGTCAGTATTTGTAGTTTTGATTAATTGTAATAATTGCAATATAAACCAAGTGCAGAAAACTTTTTTTTTTTTTTTTTTGAGTTGGAGTCTCACTCTGTCACCCAGACTGGAGTGCAGTGACCGCTCCTGGCCACCGCAGCCTCGACCTGCTGGGCTCCGGTGATCCTTCCGCCTCAGCCTTCTGAGTAGCCGAATTACAGGCGCGTGCTACCACGCCCGGCTGATTTTTTGATTTATTGTAGAGATGAGGTCTCGCCAAGTTGCCCAAGCGGGTCTCGAACCCGCAGGCTCAGGCAATCCTCTCACCTCAGCCTCTCAGAGGCGCCAGATTACAGGCTGAGCCACCGAGCCCGGCTTAAAAGATGTGATTTTTAATACATAAGTATTTACACTTCTATGAAAAGCATACCCTTTGCAATACTATTTAAACTATTACAAACGTTAGATGTTGACTTTAAAATGTGCAAAATTGGCCAGGCTCGGTGGCTTAGCCTGTAATCCCAGCGCTTTGGGAGGCTGAGGTGAGTGGATTGCCTGAGCCCGCGGTTCAAGACCTGCCTGGGCAGCGAGACCTCATCTCTACAATAAATCAAAAATCAGCCAGGCATGGTAGCACGTGCCTGTAATTCCGGCTACTCGGAAGGCTGAGGCGGAAGGATCGCTGGAGCCCAGCAGGTCAAGGCTGCTGGTGGCAGGGAGCGGCCACTGCACTCCAGTCTGAGCGACAGAGTGAGACTCCAACTCAAAACAACAACAACAACAACAAAAAAATGTGCAAAATTGGCCAGGCTCGGTGGCTTAGCCTGTAATCCCAGCGCTTTGGGAGGCTGAGGTGAGAGGACTGCCTGAGCCCGCGGGTTCGAGACCCGCCTGGGCAACTTGGTGAGACCTCATCTCTACACTAAATCAAAAATAAGTGGGGTGTGGTAGTGCGCGCCTATAGTTCCAGCTACTTGGAAGGCTGAGGCGGAAGGATCGCCAGAGCCCAGCAGGTCGAGGCTGCGGTGGCTGTGAGCATACTACTGCACTCCAATCTGGGTGACAGAGTGAGACTCGAACGCAAAAAAAAAAAAAAGTGCAAATTTTTTTTTTTTTTTAGTTGGAGTCTCACTCTCGTCCAGACTGGAGTGCAGTGGCAAGCTCCTGGCCACCGCTGCCTCGACCTGCTGGACTCCGGCGATCCTTCCGCCTCAGCCTTCTAAGTAGCTGGAACTATAGGCGCGCGCTACACTCCCGGCTGTTTTTTTGATTTATTGTAGAGATGAGGGCTCGCCAAATTGCCCAGGTGGGCCTCGAACCCGTGGGCTTAGGCAATCCACTCACCTCAGCCTCTCAAAGCACGAGATTACAGGCTGAGCCACCAAGCCCAGCTGCAAAATTTTTTAAAACTCCCGCCGGGCTCAGTGGCTCAGCCTGTAATCCCGTGCCTTTGGGAGGCTGAGGTGAGTGGATTGCCTGAGCCCACGGGTTCGAGACCCGCCTGGGCAGTGAGACCTCATCTCTACAATAAATCAAAAAATCAGCCGGGCGTGGTAGTGCACGCCTGTAATTTCGGCTACTTGGAAGGCTGAGGCGGAAGGATCGCCGGAGCCCAGCAGGTCGAGGCTGCGGTGGCCGGGAGCGGCCACTGCACTCCAGTCTGGGTGACAGAGTGAGACTCCAACTCACAAAACAAACAAACAAACAAAAAACCCTACATGTGGCCCAAATGAAACAAAACTAAGCTTAGGGTTTAGGGCTAGTCTCAGACACATAAGTTCAAAAGGCAGGAGCCTTAATATATGTTCACGAATGCTGAGTGCCACGGGAGAATGTAAGAATGTAAAGAATAGGCCGGTGCAGTGGCTCACACTTATAATCCCAGCACTTTGGGAGCCCAAGGTGAGAGGATTGCCTGAGCCCACGGGTTCCAGACCAACCTGGACAACTTGGTGAGATCTCATCTCTACAGTAAATAAATAAAAATTTAGCTGCGCGTGGTGGCTAGTGCCTGTAGTTCCAGTTTCTTGGAAGGCTGAGGCGGAAGGGATCACCTGAACCCAGCAGGTCCAGCCTGGGTGACAGTGTAAGACTCCAACTCCAAAAAATAAAATAAGATTATATATATACATAATAAAAATTGTGGTTTCCACTCATGGGAAGCTTAAAATTAAGCTAGGAGAGACAGGATTTATAGGCAAGATTAAATAACATCACAGACAGTAAGAATGCATATAATGAAATAATTACATGAGTAAGCACCAAAGTAATAGCATCGGCAGTAACTGTCATGAGTTCAGAAGAGAGTCATGATGAGTAGGAATAGTCAAGGGAGGTTTCCAGGAGGAGGGCCCTGAGCAGGACCAGGAGAGGAGGGTTGCTTGTGTGGCAGAGGGCGGTCCAGGAAGGGAAGTCCCAGAGTCTCATGCAGGGTGCAGGCCCGGAAGTTGCCCTGCATCTGGGCCCTCTGAGCCTGGTCGACCACTGGGGTGTGGGGGCTTCTGCTTTCTTTTTTTTTGTGAGTTGGAGTCTCACTCGGTCACCCAGACTGGAGTGCAGTGACCGCTCCCAGCCACCACAGCCTCGACCTGCTGGGCTCCGGAGATCCTTCTCCCTCAGCCTTCTGAGTAGCCGGAATTACAGGCATGCGCTACCACGCCCGGCTGATTTTTTGATTTATTGTAGAGATGAAGTCTCACTGCCCAGGCAGGTCTCGAACCCGCGGGTTCAGGCAATCCACTGACAGCCTCCCAAAGGCGCGATATTACAGGCTGAGCCACCGAGCCCGGCGGTTTCTGCTTTCATGTGTGCTGTTGCCTATGTCTGGACTGGCCTTCCTCTCCCAAACCAGTGGTATTTCTTCTCCAGGAGGCCCTTCCACGCACCAATGCCCACCCCCACACGCCTGCCCTGATCACCCTAGGACAATAACTGATGTATCCCTGTCTTCCCCGACCAAGCAAAGAGCCTTTTGGGGACAGAGACTGTGTTCTGCACATTTCTTTATTGTTTGAGTTAGAGTCTCACTCTGTCACCAAGGCTGGAGTGCAGTGGCATGCTCACAGCCACCACAGCCTCGACCTACTGAGCTTAGGCAATCCTTCCACTTCAGTCTTCCAAGTAGCTGGAAATACAGGTGTGCACCACCACTCCCAGCTAATTTTTTGGTTTATTGTAGAGACAAGGTCTTGCCAAGTTGTCCAGGCTGATCTTGAACCCCTGGGCTCAGGCAATCTTCTTGCCTACTTGGAAGGCTGAGGTAGAAGGATCACCTAAGCCCAGCAGGTAGAGGCTGTGGTGGCTGTGAGTGTGCCACTGTACTCCAGCCTGGGTGGCAGAGTGATACTTCAATTTAAAAAAAAATCTTTTTGAAAAGAAGACAGCATGCTGTAAAGAACCCGAGCTTCTTCCCTGGGCCACATAGAGACTCAGTTCCTTTTTCTCACTTTCTCTCTTCAGAAAATTTTTTTGACTGAGCATGGTGGCTCATGCCTATAATTCCAGCACTTTAGGAGGCCAAGGTAAGAGAATTGCCTGAGCCTACGGGTTCGAGACCAGCCCTGGCAATTTGGTGAGACCTCATCTCTACAATAAAATAAAATTAAAAATTAGCTGGGCATAGTGGCGCATGCCTGTAGTTCCAGCTACTTGAAAGGCTGAGGTGGAAGGATCACCTGAGCCCAGCAGGTCAACGCTGTGGTGGCTGGGAGCGTGGCTGTGGTGGTCTGGTGACAGAGTGAGACTCCAACTCAAAAAAATTTATTTTTCTTTTTTCTTTCCCAACTAACTTAATCTCACTGGCTTAGGGGGTCAGTTGAAGTTGAAGACTTTCTTCTTTTCTTCTATCCCTTACCTCCCTGCCACAGTATACCCAGAAGTGTATGTGTTCCTCCCTACCCAGGCACAGTTCCAGTAGAGGAGAATTTTAGATATGAGCTCCTGAGCCTGTCACCAAGACCTTCCCTAATTCTTCCCCAACCTATCAGTCTAGCAGTTTTTCTCTCTTTTCCAGATTATAAACCCTTTATTCCAACCATTTCAATCTACTATCTGTTTCCCAGATGTGGCATTCAGTAAAGAATTCAGCCATTCAAAGAACATGCATTAAGTGTGCATTAAGGCCCAGGCACTGCATTTTGTGTCAGGGTTACACAGGCGCTTAAACAGATAGAATAATGCAGTGGTTAAAACCAGAGTTGTGGCCGGGCCTGATGGCTCAAGCCTATAATCCCAGCACTTTGGAAGGCCGAGGTGAGAAGATTTCCTGAGCCCGCGGGTTCGAGACCAGCCTGGGCAACACTGGGAGACCTCGTCTCTACAATAAATCAAAAAATTACCTGGGCGTGGTAGCGCATGCCTGTAGTTCGGGCTACTTGGAAGGTTGAGGTGGAAGGATAGCCTGAGCCCAGCAGGTCCAGACTGCGGTGGCCGGGAGCATGTCACTGCACTTCAGCCTGGATGACAGAGTGAGACCCCAACTAAAAAAAGAAAAGAAAAGAAAAGAAAAAAAACCAGAGTTGTTAGCAAAGCACAGACTGCGTTCAAATTCCAGTTCTGCCATTTGTCCTCCATATGACCTTGTATGAGTCACAGTACTTCTCTCCATGTCTCTGTTTCTCGCTTCTGCTAAGTGGCGTTAGTGATAGGGTTATTGTGCAAATTAAGGGAGAACTTAATCTGCAGGACATTTGGCAACAGTGCCCTATAGCATGTTGGGAGCCAACATCTACAGTTATACAGTTGAGGCCTATGAAGGCCCATGTTGGAGATCTTCTTTTGACACAAAAGCATCAGTGACACCTATAGTGTTGGTATATGAATAGTGACCAGTTTGTATAGGTGACATAAAAGCTTATATTATTTGAAAGTAAACCTTTTACACTGTTAGACTAAAATTTCAGGTAAAGCCTTACAGCAGAAAAACATTCTGTGCTTTAAGTTTTCATTTTTCTCTGACTCTCTGAGCCAATCTTAAGTCCCTGTTTTTCAGAAGTAACTATACAACCTTTGTTTCTGTAAGCAGAAATTGTTTCAATAGTTTTGTTTTCCTGCCTCTAGCCAGGCAGAACTTCCTAGTGAAACTTCCTAGTTTCACTACGTGTCAAGACTCTTAGCCTGCCTCCACCCCTAACCATCGTCATGGCAACTGTACCTTTTCTTGTCCAAAGGTGTGACAACCACTATTTGATTTATTCACTTAGACCAGAAATTTTATTAGGAAGTTTAGAAAAATATATACATAGTTCAGTTATCTACATATAACACTATGTGAACCTGTGCTTGCTACTTCACTTTCTTCTGCTTGAAATTTGCCCTCTAATATGCCTGTGTATGGTAGTGATAAAACCCAGTCACAGGCCTGTTGGAGAGTGAATCCTCAGTACTTTCACTTATTATTGGATATACTTTTACACTTTGGATTTCTGCTTTAAGGCGTCGACTTCAGTGTCTGGCAGACTTCAATGGTAAAGTATGCATTGGGTGTGTCGAACACTGTGGTTAACGTTTTCTGCTTCTCACTCTTTAGCATTTTATAGAGGGTTCTGGCATCGTGTCTCTGACAGGCTTTTAAGATCAAAGTTTAGAGCATGCGAGACACCGAGACTAGTGCCCCTCTGTCTTCTTCTCTTAGGCATAATCTGTGCTTTATCTGCTTTATCAGTTTATCATTAAATTATGTATTTGAAGTTTTATAAGAAATCATATATTAAATCATATAGTTGGATGCTAAAAATCATAGGTGCTAGTTATGATTTTGTTTTAAACGTGTGTACTCTGATACTAATCATTCTGTTTGGTGCATGTGGATCTTGTGATGCAGATTTAATAGATATGGTGTGTGTCACTAAATTCATATGCCCCCAGCAAAAATATTTTCACTACTAGAAGTTAAGATAATTAATATAAATCTTGATTGTTTTGTTAAATCATAGTAGGTTAGTAAATAGGGAAATTTTTACCTTAAGTAAAATTCAATATAGCTTATAATATACAGATTAGTTATTAAATATTATAGAAAACAGTTTGCTAAGCTATTGTTAAAATCATACACCTGTTATTTTGATGTAAGCTTTGTGAAGCATGATATGCATCATGGAATTTTGCTTGTTAATTGTTACCTTAAGCAAAAATCTTTTGTGAAGTACGTTATGCATCATGAGACCTGTAAGCCCCCAGCAGGTATTTGTCATACTGCTGGAGGTTATAGAAAATGGTATATAAGCTGGAAAAAGTTTGAATAAAATTGGCTTCAGTCTTGGCCAGACTGTTCCCAGAAGAACTGCCTCTGAGTGGTCTCTTCTCGCCGTTCTGATTCACCGGTGTGGTCCTAACCCTACCCTTGTAGGTTGGGGCAGGTCCCCAACAATAGCACATGCACAGTAGAAAGTAGTTGCAATGATAGCAAATACTTTGCATTTTAGGTTGAATGCTGACCCTGAGTGAAGATTCAATTAAAAGAGATTTACTTAAGAGTGATAAAGCCAGGCACGGTGACTCACACCTGTAATCCCAGCACTTTGAGAGGCCAAAGTGAGGGTATTGCTTGAGCCTCAAAGTTAAAGACCAGCCTAGGCAACAGAGTGAGACTTCATCTCTCTTTATAAAAATTGAAATTAAAAAATTATTTAAGCTGGGTGCAATGGCTCACGCCTATAATGCCATCACTTTGGGAGATGGCGGTAAGAAGACTGCCTGAGCCCAGGGGTTCAAGAGCAAACTGGGCAACTTGGGTGAGACCTCGTCTCTACAATGAATCAAAAAATTAGCCAGGCATGGTAGCATGCATCTGTAGTGCCAGCTACTTGGAAAGTTGAGGTGGAAGGATCACCTGAGCCCAGCAGACCAAGGCTGCAATGGACATGAGCATGCCACCGCATTCCAGCCTCAGAGACTCTGACTAAAAAAAAAATATTAAAAATAATTAAAAAGCCGGGCTCGGTGGCTCAACCTGTAATCCCAGCGCTTTGGGAGGCTGAGGTGAGTGGATTGCCTGAGCCCGCAGGTTCGAGACCTGCCTGAGCAACTTGGCGAGACCTCATCTCTACAATAAATAAAAAAATTAGCCAGGTGTGGTAGTGCGCGCCTGTAGTTCCAGCTACTCGGAAGGTTGAGGCAGAAGGATCGCCGGAGCCCAGCAGGTCGAGGCTGCAGTGGCCGGGAGAGGCCGCTGCACTCCAGTCTGGGTGATGGAGTGAGACTCCAACTCAAAAAAGAAAAAAAAGAAAAAAAAAAAGAAGGCAGCAGCATAGCCAGGCACAGTTGCTCACGCCTATAATCCCAGCAATTTGGGACACCTCAAAGAGGAGGATCCCTTGAGGCCAGGAATTCGAGACTAGCCTGGGCAGCATAACGAGATCCCTTCTCTATTTTATTATTTTAAAATTATTTTATTTATTTATTTTTTTGAGTAGGAGTCTCACTCTGTCGCCCAAATTAGAGTGTACGCTCCTGGCCACCGCAGCCTCAACCTGCTGGACTCCGGCGATCCTTCCACCTCAGCCTTCCAAGTAGCTGGAACTACAGGCACACACTACCACACCCGGCTAATTTTTTGATTTATTGTAGAGATGAGGTCTCGCCAAGTTGCCCAAGCGGGTCTCGAACCCTCAGGCTCAGGCAATCCACTCACCTCAGCCTCCCAAGGCACAGGATTACAGGCTGAGCCACCGAGCCCAGCCTTACTGCTGCCTTCTTAAATTCCATATTGTTGTGTTGGTTTCCATGTCTTTCTTTCCTTATAAAGTATGAGCTTCTTGAAAGTAGGGACTGAGTCTTGTCTTTGTATCCCTTACTTCTCTCTGAGTACCTAACCTGGAAGGCATTCAATAAAACAAATGATTAACCCCGTTTCACAGATGAAGAAACTACGCTGAGAGAGGTAAATCACCTGTCTAAGTCATATCAAAAGTGTTAAAGTCACAAGTGGGTGCAGGGCTGCCTGGCTTTAAAATAGCTGTTCCAAGTCTGACGTGGCAGGTGGGTAAGTGGGAGAGAGAAGGGGGAGGCATGAGGTAATGGGAGATTTGAATACCTATTAATAGGCGGTGGGAATTGGCACTCAAACAGGCTATCTTTATTAGCTGGGGAGGAGACTGAATGGGCCTGAATGGTATGAAGTGTTAGCACAGTGCAGCTTATCCATTCAGATTAGACAATGACAGTTCCTCTCCACCTGTCTTGGTTTACCTCACCTAGGAGTGAACCCAGCAGGGGCTCTGTCACAGCTTATGTCAACTTGGAGTCACAGAATAAGATCACAGATTTACATAACAATAGCCCAGTACCTTAGACATGGCAGATAGTAAAAAAAAAGCCAGTGCAAGGAAAGAACCTAGAACTAGTATCGTGGTAAAATCTAATAATAGAAGCTGAGTTACCTTAAGAAAGCATCCAGCACAGCCTATGGCCTTTGGGCGGGTGACTGATGTTTTTGGACTAAACAGAAGAGATGGCTGTCTGCTTTGCTTTGAAGATCTCAAGGAAGGGAAACTTCATACCACTCATTTGTTCATCCATTTGCCCACACAAACAACATTCATTGAGTATCTACTGTGTGGGGTGCGAGGTGACAGTGACAATTCCAAGAAAAAGTTTCAAGTCCTCCCTGCCCTCAAGGAGCTCTGTGTATAGGGAGGAAACAAACATATAAGTCATTGTAATGCAATGTGATCAAAGTTAAATTAGGTTAGATGTGGGGGCTCACACCTAAAATTCCAGCACATTGGGAGGCCGAGGCAAGAGGATTGGTTGAGCCCAGGAGTTATAGACCAGCCTAGGCAACATAGCAAGACCTCATCTCTACAAAAAAAATCAAAGAATTAGTGGGACCCAGGCACAGTGGCTCATGCCTGCAATTCCAGCACATTGAGAAGCTTGAGAGAATTGTTTGAGCTCAGGAGATCATGATCAGCCTGGGCAACATAGCAAGACTTCTTCTCCCAAAATATTAAAAAATTAGCTGGGTACGGCGGTATACACCTATAGTCCCAGCTACTCAAGAGGCTGTGGTAGAAGGATTGCCTGAGCCCAGGAAGTCAAGGCTGCAGTGAGCCGTGATCATGCCACTGCACCCAGCCTGGGCAACAGAATGAGACCCCAACTCAAAAACAAAAGTTAGTCAGGCATGGTAGTACATGCCTATAGTCCTAGCCTCTTGGGAGGCTAAGGCAGAAGGATTGCCTAAACCCAGGAGTTTAGGCTGTGATGAGCAGTGAGTATGCCACTGTACTCCAGCCTGGGCGAAAAAGTGAGACCCTGACTTAAAAAAAAAAAAGGTTAAATTAGTGAGTGGCACACCCTGAGGTAGGCACCCAGAGGAGGTCCTAAATTCTCTGCCAATTTTATTCCAATTCATTTGACAAAGAATGCTTGCTATGGTATAAACTTAAACCGTCTTACTGTATAGTTTTCTCTCTCTAATTTTAGTTTATCCTCACTGGCTTGAACAACTTGTTGAATTAAACCAAAACCACCTCATAAGGTTTTTTTCCCCCTAATATCTTCAAAAACAGTCATCAACCTCCCCCCCACCCTTTCCTTTTGCAGTATAATCTTAACTCCTATGCTGGGGGCAGAGAGGATAGCATGGTGGTGAGGTCATCACTGGGTTCTTGTCCCTATTCTGCTATCTGTTCTCTGTGTGACCTTGGGTTGGGGCTTATGGCAGCGGTCCCCAGTCTTTCTGGCATCAGGGACTGGTTTCATGGAAGACAATTTTTCCATGGATGGAGGGAATTATTTCAGGATAATTCAAGCGTATAACATTTATTGTGCATTTATTTCTCTTATTATTACATTATACTTTATAATGAAATAATTATACAACTCACCATTTAAAAAAAAGTGTGGACAGAGGTGGTAAATCAAACAATGGGCAGGCCACTGCTGATCTGACAGGAGAGGAAGTTTGCCCACCGCTCACCTCCTGCAGTGTGGCCCGGTTCCTAACAGGCCACAGGCGGATACTGATTGGGGACTCCTGCTTTAGGGGATAGCTTTAATAATCTCTGAACTTCTAAGCAATACCTAGAACCTAGAGCATTGATATTCCAAACTGTGCCACCAGAGGACAGCCTAGAGTCTCCTCTCAGGTATTTTCCTCTAGAGCCTGCTTAGCTCTTTACCTAACATCATCCACTCCCCTGGGCCACCACCAAGATGCATAGGTGTCCTCTTAGTTGTCAAGGTGACCCTCCTCATGGGAACCAGGCACATGACGTGAGTCTCTGGAGCTCTCAGGAAAATTCAGGCACGGGCTGCTTGACCAAGTGGTCCACATGATCATTATTTATACATTCTCTCTCCTTGGTTATTTGTTGAGTTCTTCCCACGAGTCAGTGCTCTACAGGGTGTGGATACAGCGATGAGTCAAGGAAGCAGACCCTGCCCTCATGGGGCTTGACTTCTAGTGAGGAAATGAAAGATGAACAGATGCGTACAGGGTGTCTGTAATAGGATGTCATGTAGTGATAAACGCCATGAAGGTAGAGGAAGGAAATAGATTGTCATGGCCTGTGTGTCTGGGAGTGGAACACACTTTTATTTTATTTTATTTTTTATTTTTTTTAGTTGGAGTCTCACTCTGTCACCCAGACTGGAGTGCAGTGGCCGCTCCCAGCCACCACAGCCTCGACCTGCTGGGCTCCAGCGATCCTTCCGCCTCAGCCTTCTGAGTAGCTGGAATTACAGTCACGCGCTACCATGCCCGGTTGATTTTTTTATTTATTGTAGAGATGAGGTCTCGCCAAGTTGCCCAGGCGGGTCTCGAACCCACAGGCTCAGGCAATCCACTCACCTCATCCACCCAAGGCACAGGATTACAGGCTGAGCCACCGAGCCCGGCTGGAACACACTTTTAAATAGGAAAGTTGAGGAGGACCTATCCAAGGACATGGCAGGTGTGAATCTAGTGTGGTGGCTCACACCTGTAATCCCACCATTTTGGGAGGCCAAGGTGGGAGGATCAATTGAGCCCAGGAGTTTGAGATCCCATCTCTTAAAAAAATAAAAAGGAACCGAATGGAATGAGGGAGTAAGCCAGGCCATGGGAATATCTAGGGAGAAGAGACAAAAACAACTTGGTGTGGTGTATAGAATACGGCACCAAGATTCCAGAGTGAAGTCCCCAGTTGCTGGTAGTAGACATCATGCTTAGCTCCCTAAACTTGTGTCTGCAACTCCAGAGGACAAATAATCATTCCTATCTCCTAGGTCTTGAGAGACTCTAGATGAATCCTTCAAGTGCAGATGTTTACAATGAGCTGAATGTTACACACAAGCAAGGAGCCAGCACCGTTCTCTGGTGGAGATGGTTTAGTCTGGGGGTTCAAGGGAATAGAGCTGGACGTGAGGTGTTGGCCTCTCCAATAGGAGTCTGTGTCTGTTGGTCACTTCTGTGTGCTGGGCGACACTGGGGAACAGGAGAAACTCCCTGCATGTGAGGCACTCTCACCCAGTGGCATTCAGAGAGCCCTGAAGAAAGGAGGGAGATGGGCTGGGCTCGGTGGCTCAGCCTGTAATCCCGTGTTTGGGAGGCCGAGGTGAGTGGATTGCCTGAGTCTGCAGGTTTGAGACCCACCTGGGCAACTTGGTGAGATCTCATCTCTACAATAAATAAAAAAAATTAGTTGGGCATGGTAGCGCGCGCCTGTAGTTCCAGCCACTTGGAAGGCTGAGGCGGAAGGATCGCCGGAGCCCACCAGGTCAAGACTGCGGTGGCCGGGAGAGCATGCCACTGCACTCCAGTCTGGGCGACAGAGTGAGACTCCAACTCAAAAAAAAAAAAAAAAAGGGAGGGAGATGGCCATGCTGATCCCATCACCAAAAGCTCCGAGGACCATGCCTGCCTACAAGTTCCTCCTGGTACAAGTCTTCAGTCTCTCCCAAGAGCACATTCAGACTGTAACCTGGCCCTCTCTCAACCTCTCAAGGGAACTGAGTCTCTGAATCTGAGTGACCAATAACAATAAAACAAATGAATAGCCCTAGTGAAAAGAGTGACTATTTAATAGATGCACAGAGTGAACAGACAATGAGCACTATTTTCCTGGCACTTACTTTATGGTATAGGGAAGGGGAAAATATTATTGTTACTCTGAGGGCTAATCATAGCCTCTGTGTGTGCCTCCTCACAAGACAAGAGGGATGGTGGCCACATCTCATGTGACTGAAACAGCAAAGAAGGCCTGGGCCCTGGGAGCATGACTGACCCTCAGTTGACTACTTGCTGCTTTCAGGGAAGGGGGCAGGGTGAAAGGAAAAGAATTGGGGAAACAGCCTGGTGGACAGATTCCCACCTACCCAATTCTTTCTCTTTCAGGATTCAATGCCTGGACATGCACCTGGCTCTGATTCCAGTCCTTACTCCCTGGATCCCCTGGGGGTCCCCAGCGCTGCTGAGAGGATGAAGACAAGGCACGAGAAGAGTGAAACATGGAGTCTGACCCAGCCAAGCTCAAGAGACCAGTTCTAAGCCGGGTTCGGTGGCTCAGCCTGTAATCCCGCGCCTTGGGAGGCTGAGGTGAGGGGATTGCCTGCGCCCGCGGGTTCAAGACCCGCCCAAGCAACTTGGTGAGACCTCATCTCCACAATAAATCAAAAAATTAGCCAGGCCTGGTAGCATGCGCCTGTAATCCCAGCTACTTGGAAGGCTGAGGTAGAAGGATCGTGGGAACCCTAGCAGGTCGAGGCTGCAGTGGCCAGGAGCGGCCACTGCACACTAGTGTGGGCAACAGAGTGAGACTCCAATTCAAAAAAAAAAAAGAGACCAGTTCTAGAGGTGAGAGCGATGGATCAGGGAGCCGAGCAGGGAAGAAGGAAGGAAGGGCAGAACTCAGTACAGTCCAAACCATCGGATATTCTGGGAGAGAGGGACAGGGTGTGGGCTACTTCCCAGGACAGGGATTCTCAACAAGGGCCAACGTGGTATACTGGGATGGGGCACCTAATAGAATCCCCTAGGGGATTCTAAAAGCACACAGCTCTGTCCTACCCCACTCCTAGTATCAGATTAATGCCTTGTCCATGGGGAAATCCCAGTACTTCCTCGTCACGGTCATGTGAGCTCTGCTATTTGTTAATGGCACTATGTTGCATCCCTCAAACAAGAAGCTAATCCAGTAGAGAGAAGAGTGGCTCAGGGGAGACAGTCACCTGTGAGGAATGAGGGCAAGACAGACAGGCCCATGAGGGAAAGCACACAGGAGTTGTATGAGTAGTGTGTGTCAGAGCCAAGCGCACGTGTCCCTTCTCTTGCCCTTCCCTCTGCCCCACTACACTGAGCACTCCAGAAGACAAGGCCTCAGCCATGGGTGTGTCCCCCAGCACCTAGAGGGGCTTTGCACATAGTAAGTGTGGTTGGGAGGAGCACAGAGGAGACAGACATGTCCCCCAGTAAGGTGGAAAGGGAAATATGGCCTGGATATATTCATTGATTCTTTTTTTTTTTTTTTGCAGTCTCACTCCTTCGCCCAGGATGGAGTGCAGTGGCATGCACGCTCACGGCCACCCCAGCATTGACTTTCTGGGCTCCAGCCATCCTTCTACCTCAGCCTTCTGAATAGCCTGGAACTACAGATGCGCGCTACCACGCCTGACTATTTTTTGTTTTATTGTAGAGACGAGGTCTCGCCAAGTTGCCTGGGCTGGTCTTGAACCCGTGGGCTCAGGCAATCCACTCGCCTTGGCCTCCCAAAGTGCTGGGATTACCAGCTGAGCCACCGAGCCCGGCCCATTCATTCTTTTATTCCAAAACATCACCAAGTGCCTACCACGGCTAAGTGTTGAGGCTCGATGAACATACTTGTGTTTTGCCAGCTGTCATGTCTCTGGGGGAAGTTGGTCTCTGTTGCATTTTGAAGCCATGGGGCTGCTGCATAGATTACGGGCTGCAGAGTCTGAGAAAAGAACAAAGGAGTCAGGGCCACTGGAATGTGGATTCCACTTTGGTCATCTACCACAGGGAGAAACCACAGAAGTGAGTGGGGCATTCCCCAAAGGAAGACAAAGAAGTGGAGACTAAACCAAATCAGGACTTTATCCAGTCCCATGGCAGCACCTGGGCTCAGGAGGGTCCCCCCCGCAAGACAGGTACCCTCTCCTACATTTTTGGTCACCTGAGCAGCCAGGTGAAGAATGAAGATGACTCAGAGCCACCCTCCTCACTGCAGGAAAAACAACTCACAGGACGATGTGCTCTATTGGGAGTGGGGCAGGCGCATCGGCTTCCACGCGAGGGAGAGCAGGGTGTTGTTGTGACTAGAGAGGTGAGTCCACCCAGGTGACGTGGGTGTGATGGAGAAAGAGAGAGGAAAAGGCCTCTCACAGGAGCCAGACAGAGAGGAACCAAGGCGAGAGGAGCCCACAGGTCCTAGAGCCACAGGGCAGCTCTGCGTGGCCTCTTTCCTTCTTTCCCCACCACAAAATAAACTTCTTTTTAGGACATTTTCCTCTTGTTGTCATTGTTAATTCCATTTATCATCTCTCAAGCCTAAGTTCCAGGTCTATCAAGGACCCCTTCATGAAACGCTTGTTCTAGAACTTCCATCCTCACTTTTAGGTCCACAGGTGAAATACAAAGAGCCGGGCAAGTGGCTAATGCCTATAATCCCAACACTTTGGGAGGCTGAGGTGGGACGATTACTTGAGTCCAGGTGTTCAAGACCAGCCTAGGCAACATACCATGACCTCCTCTCTGCAAAAAATAAAAAAATTAGCCAGGCATGGTGGTGCATGTCTGTAGTCCCAGCTACTTGGGAGGCTGAGGTGGAGGGATCTCCTGAGCCCAGCAGGTCGAGGTTGCGGTGGCCAGGAGTGGCCACTGCACTCCAGTCTGGGCAACAGAGTGAGACTCCAACTCAAAAAAAAAAAAATTGAAATACAATGAGAGACACTGAATGAGGGAGGCCTCATGAGATCATGACTCTCTCACTTAGGGCTTCTTTTGTTTGCTTGTTTGTTTTTAGTTGGAGTCTCACTCTGTCGCCCAGACTGGAGTGCAGTGGCCGCTCCTGGCCACCGCAGCCTCGACCTGCTGGGCTCCGGCGATCCTTCCGCCTCAGCCTTCCAAGTAGCTGGAACTACAGGTGTGCGCTACCACATCTGGCTAATTTTTGATTTATTGTAGAGATGCGGTTTCGCCAATTTGCCCAGGGGGGTCTTGAACCTGCGGGCTTAGGCAATCCACTCACCTCCGCCTCCCAAAGCGTGGGATTACAGGCTGAGCCACCGAGCCTGGCCACTTAGGGCTTCATAACTTTCGAGGCTTTGATAGAGGCAGAAATTATCTCTGTAGAAAGATACATATGCACAAGGAATTTGGCACACATTCTTCCAGGGCTTAAGGAAGCCCTGAAGCCTGTCCTGAACACTGTCTTTCATTTATAGCATGGAGTCAGTCAGTGGCAGAGAATATGCAGGATCTATGTGGGCCTGGAAATCCAACAAGACCTGGGTTTCAATCTTTTCCAAACTTTTTGCTTGTTAGCAGCAGGTTTGGACAAATGATTCAAACTCAGTTTTCTCATTTGTAAATAGGGAGGAAAAGCACTTGCCCCGTGGGACTGTTGTGAGGATTAAACAAGACAATGCATGTCCAATACAGGGGGGAACAGTGTCTGACCTGCAGAAGGCGGTCAGTAACTGGGGTTCTCCTGTCTAAGCCTCCTCTTTACGAAATCTTGCTATGGTGCCCAGACTGGCCTCAAACTCCTCCTGACTCAGCCTCCCTAATAGCTGGGACTAGAAGTGCCTCCACGGTGCCTGGCTCCAGCCTACTCTCTGACCACTCAAAGCCCTCTGTTTCCTGTGTCCTCTGCACTTGCTGCTTTTCTTGTAGAGCACACATTCCTTTAGCCTGGTGTTATAGGTCAACTACTCTCCTGATCTGAGCAGCCTGTTCATTCCCTCACCCCACTGTTTCTCTGCATTTGTGTCCCATACCAACTCAAACCCTCCACTCATTCTAAGTACCCCTGAAGCACCACCAGG
Source organism: Cephalopachus bancanus (assembly GCA_027257055.1). NCBI lineage: Eukaryota > Metazoa > Chordata > Mammalia > Primates > Tarsiidae > Cephalopachus > Cephalopachus bancanus. Next base: position 744,543 of record JAPVLO010000537.1, on the reverse strand, counting down.
GCCCTGAATGTAAGCTGCCTTCTCCCTGTTCCTGTCATCATTCCTCAAGGCCCAGGAAAAGTCCTACCACCTCCTGGAAGCCACATGCCTACCCCCATCTTTACTGTAGCCTTCTCTCTATGCTGTGTGTCCCTAACTGGACTGTAGCTGCTCCAGGGTAAGGAACAATTCATCTTCCTCCTTGGTACAACGTTCAAAGCGCAGCGCACGCACATGCCCAGGGAGCCAGTGCCTTGCACAGAAGCAGCCTGGGGCTGCTGAAGGGAACAGCCACCTGCTTTTTTCATGATACAGGTAGGGATCCCTATCTCTTGTCTGCAGAAGCCATGTGCTTTGAGCTTGGTTTCTCAGGCAGGGGATGGGGGAATGCTCCATGCCATCCACACTTTCTCACCCGGTCTGTCCATTGGGCCAGGCGTGCACTGGCAGGGTCAGGACAGACTCTGTTGCTGCAGAACACAGAGAACGCCTCCACTACTGTGGATGTCATCAAACTGGCAGCTTCACAGACAGGAACCTGTGTGGGCCCTCAGTCCCTGTCCCTTCCCTTTCCTCCTCAGCCCCATCAGCTTCAGGCCTTTATTGCTGCGCCAAGAGAAAGGTTAATGGTAAGCAGCAGAGGCAAATACAGCAGAGCAGATAGGATTTCAGTAAGAAACTGGGAGCGCGGATTGGCGCTCAGAGGGCCCAGATGTGGGCAGATCAGTCGAGGAATCGGCTAGCCCAGGGTGGCAGGATGCGGTAGACAGGTGGACAGGCATGAACAGGGTAGGCAGAGGTGAGAGGAGAAGAGCAGCAGGAGGAGGACTGTGGTTGCACCACCAGCCTGCGTGGGTGGCTGGAGACCTGGCAGGAGGCCGGGAGAGACTGTGCCTCCTCCAACCCGGCTGTCCTGGCCAAGGTGTGATGACATCCAGGAGGAATGTGAGAAAGAAAACAAGACAAACTTTGCCACCTCTGGCTGGTCAGGGGAAGTGTGTGGTGGAAAAGAAAAAAAGATAAGCCACAGGCTCTGCTGTTCCCTGGCCTTCTTCCCACCCACACTGAGGGATGGCCCAGCAGTCTAGTTCACAGTGCTCCTCACTCCTCCCTTCCTCCCTCAATGACCCAAGTCCCCTCTCCCTTTGCCCAAATCCTTCAGAGAGCCTGGTCTGAGAGTCTAGGGAGGGGGATGGGAGGAATTGGAATGTTCAGAAAGAGCATCATTTAATTTTTTTATTTTTAATTTTATTTTAATTTATTTTAATTTTTTTGAGTTGGAGTCTCACTCTGTCACCCAGACTGGAATGCAGCGGCCACTCCCAGCCACCGCAGCCTCGATCGGCTGGGCTCCGGCGATCCTTCCGCCTCAGCCTTCCAAGTAGCTGGAACTACAGGCTCGCGCTACCACGCCCGGCTAATTTTTTGATTTATTGTAGAGATGAGGTCTCGCCAAGTTGCCCAGGCGGGTCTCGAACCCGTGGGCTCAGGCAATCCACTCACCTCAGCCTCCCAAAGCACGGGATTACAGGCTGAGCCACCGAGCCCGGTTTAAGAGCATCATTTTAAATGGCATGCCTGTCACTCTGCTGTGTCTGCCACTCTGTGCAAGGCAGGAAGGGAGCAAAGGAGACTCTGCCAGGCTAGCCTGGAGACACAGAGAGGAAACCCCAGGGCCATGAGGGAAGCCATCTTCTTCGCTTTTCCCCCAGTGGAAAGATGAAGACAGGAGTAACTGCAGCCCTTGTCCCATGTTACCTTTTTGGTAATTTCCTGTTCGATCTTCACAAAAACTTTGCAAGGCAGGCATTACTTAAAATATCCCCATTTTACAGATGAGGAAACAAGTTCAGAAAGGTTAGGTGAGCTGTCCAAAGTCAGAAGGTTAGCTGGGACTTAAACCCCTGTCATCCTGTTCTGAACCCAGTGCTTTTGTTTGTCTTCCCCCCTGCATCAGCCCACTTTAGGGGAGGCTGTCTCATCACCTCCTCTCTTCTTGGCTCCCTCAGACCCTCCTCCTTCCCATCCCATTTTGAGTGCCGCCAGCAAGTCAAGGATTAGACTAGATGGTAGCCACTAACTGCATGTGGCCATCCACATTTAAATTTATTAAAATTGTCAGGCGTGGTGGCTCATGCCTGTAATCCCAGCACTTTGGGAGGCTGAGGTGAAAGGATTGCAAGTTCAGGGGTTTGAGACCAGCCTGGGCAACTTGGTGAGACCTCATCTCCACAATAAATCAAAAAACTAGCCAGGCGTGGTGGTGTATGCCTGTGGTTTCAGCTACTTGGAAGGCTGAGGCGGAAGGATTGCCTGAACCCAGCAGGTCGAGTCTGCTGTGGCTGTGAGCTGCGTGCCACTGCACTCCAACTTGGGTGATAGAGCGAGACTGACTCAAAAAGACCCATAAATAAACAAATAAATAAATATTAAAAATTCAGTTCCTTGGATGGTTGTATTAGCTCTTTGTGGCCAGAGACTTACTGTATCAGACAGCACAAACATGGAACTTTTCAATCCTGGCGCTGGGCTGAAGTTAAAAGCCAGTCAGGAGCTAGAAAGAGTGAAAGAGGCCAGCTCAGGGCTCCACAGACAGAGTTGCCTTTTTGAGGAGACAGGGAAGTTCTGGGAATGTCAGGGTGAGAGGAGGAGGGGCATCTGAGGCGGGCCTGGGGGAGGAGGAAAAGGTAACTTAATCAATCCCAGGTTCCACCCTGTGATACTGATACTAGCGAGCAATTAATTGGCTGGGGTGGAGCCAAGGCCAAAAAAACAGGAGGGAAGGAAACACAATGGAGGACAAACCTCCACTCTCCTAGCAGACCCAAGGGCCCTGGTCCTCTTGGCTTCCTTTTATCCTTCAGGGACCCAGGAGCTACCTGGCCCTCCTTGACCTACCCAGAGCTGGCTGCTGCTTCCTGCTCGCTCATCCAGCCCAGGGCCAGCTCATGGGCTGCAGGGCCACCACCTTCCCAATTAGCCTTATTAGACTCTTGCTCACCCGTGAGGTCTGGGTCACCAGCATGGGGGAGAGGCTGACAGTGGCCTGTGAGTAACCGAGGCCCAGCTATGACAGGGGTCCCCAGGCTGAGCGCTGGCTCCCAGCAACCCCCTTGCTGTCCCTGGAGCCCTCAGAAGGGAGAGTTCGGGGAGTTGGGAATGCGATGCCCAGTTTCTGAGAGGGAAAAGGCTCACTAGGTTATGGAACAGGTAATAGGTGTGTTGCTGGCCTGGTGGCAGCAGGGGGAAAATAGGTGCTGGGGATAGAGCTCATACTTGAAGGAGGAAAGTAGAGGCCGAGCAATGGGGTCCCTAGGAAAAAAGTAGACAGGGAGCTGTGGATGGGACCCCGCTGGGGTAGGCTGGGAGCAGGTACCCAAGAGCAGAAAGAAAAGCTGAAATGCCCATGTCTGCAAGTGGAGGGAGGTTGGAAAGTCAGATAGGCCAACCTGGTGGAGGCAGGAGAGTGAAGGAACCCAGTGACAGGTTGCATGGCAAGAGTGGGCGGTCATGGGGCAGAGCGCCTGGTTCCGGGTTAGGCAATGAGAAGCCGTGGCCAGGCCAGTCAGGTGGCAGGATTGTTAGGCCCCATGGTCATGGGTACCCCACACTGTAGCCACCACTGCTGCTGAATAGGCAGATGCGCCAGGCTGATTACTGCAGCTCCTCCCGGCCACACCAACTTCCCCAGGGCACCCACCCCCTCCGCCCCTCCTCCCCTCCCCACAGTGACTCCTGCCCAGGGAATGTCCAACCCTGGCATAAAGGACCCGTGTGTCCACAAGCTGCCGTCAGTCAGAAGGCTGTGCGGTCCGAGATGGGCTCCACTCGGGCACCCTGGATGGGGTGTGTGGGAGGGCACGGGATGATGGCACTGCTGCTGGCTGGTCTCCTCCTGCCAGGTAGGCTGGGGCCCTCCAGAGTGGGTGAGAAGTGGAAGGGAGAAGACCCAGCAAGCGGGGAGGGCAGAGCTCTGGAATCTGACGCTTGAGCCTGGGGGCTGCTCTTCATGCCTTGTCACCTCAGACAAGTTACTTAAACTTTCTGAGCTTCAGTTTCTAAAACTCTAAAATTGGGTTAATAGCACCCAACTCTAGTCTGTGTATCTCAAATTAAGTAGTGGATGTGACATGTGCTTTGGAAATTTTAGAGGGTTATATGAATGTTGGTGGTTGTTGCTATTTTTTTCTTTTAATTTTTTTAATTTTAAAGATGTGGGGTACAATTCAGGGTTAGGTATACAAACGTTCATTATGCAGGTGCCCTTGTTGATGAGGTGTGCCCCCTCTTCCCCAGGCAGATTCCCACTACTGCCAATCCCGCTTCCCCACCAATTTTTTTTTTTTTTTTTTTTGAGTTGGAGTCTCACTCTGTAACCCAGACTGGAGTGCAGTGGCCGCTCCCGGCCACCGCAGCCTCGACCTGCTGGGCTCCAGCGATCCTTCCGCCTCAGCCTTCTGAGTAGCCGGAATTACAGGCACGCGCTACCACGCTTGGCTAATTTTTTTGATTTATTGTAGAGATGAGGTCTCGCCTGCCCAGGCGGGTCTCGAACCCATGGGATCAGGCAATCCACTCACCTCAGCCTCCCAAAGGCGCGGGATTACAGGTTGAGCCACAGAGCCCTGCTTCTTTTTTGTTGTTTTTTTGTTTGTTTGTTTGTTTGTTTGAGTTGGAGTCTCACTCTGTCACCCAGACTGGGGTGCAGTGGCCGCTCCCGGCCACTGCAGCCTCGACCTGCTGGGCTCCGGTGATCCTCCGCCTCAGCTTTCCAAGTAGCTGGAACTACGGCGTGTGCTACCACGCCCAGCTCGTTTTGATTTGTTGTAGAAATGAGGTCTCGCCAAGTTGCCCAGGCGGGTCTCGAACCCACGGGCTCAGGAAATCCACTCACCTCAGCCTCCCAAAGTGCGGGATTACAGGCTGAGCCACTGAACCCAGCTTGAATTTGATGCTTTTTAAAGGCATCTTCCACGCAGGTGATCTCATTTAGTCTTCACAGTAATGCTGTGGGAAGGCAGGGAGATTCGGCCTCTCTGAATGTACACACTAATGCTCAGAGAGGTTCAATAACTTGCTAGTGTGTGGCTCTGTCCACACCACATGGGACCTGGAAGGTGGACAGAAGGAACTCAGGTAAAAGAGTTGTGGAGGAAAGATGGGGTAAGTTGGGCCTGGGATTTCTAAGCTAAGTGTTGATACAGAAAGAAGTGGCCCCACATTACGGAGGGAAGTCAAAGCAGCAGAAGGCAGGTGTGCAACTAGGTGGGGGCAGGTGCATGCGTGTGACAACTGGGTGGGGAGAAAGCAAAGTCTATCATGGCTGGGAGCCTCTAAAGCTCATGGGGTTTTATCCGGGTGTCCTGGGCTGGGCTGGCGAGAGCAGGGGTGGCTCAGGGTGTGGTGTCCTGCCACACTGGTACCAGCAGGTTCTGAAGCAACAGGCGGTGTCCCCACATCCTGGCTGCCACCCAGCTTTGCTGGCATGGCTGGCATGGATGGCACTGAAATAGGCCTTTATCATAGCCTGGACTCTCACGAGGAAGCTGGTGACCAAATCCTAGTCCTTGAGAACCCTTTCCTCTATTTCAGCCCCTCTGCCACCAGTTTCCCCTCTCCAGTCTCTTTCTATATCTTATCTTCTCAGACCTCCATTGTTTTACCTTTTGTCTTCTCCTTCCTTTGGTCCTATGGTCTGGCCCAAGATTTTTCCCCTCAGGATTTAGGTCCCCCACTTCTCAGGGCCTCAGTTTCCCCAATCTCAGCCTCTTGAGGTCCTTTCTTTTGACCTGCTTGTTTTCCTCTTATCTTCCAAGTATTCCTTCTAGGCCTCTGACTTTAAAGTCTCATTTTCTGTTTTCCTGTTAGGTGTTTGCCTATGACCCCCCAACAATCAACCTGCCCTTATTCTGCCATCTCAATATCCTTTCAAGATAACATCCAGTTCTCCCTTGTTCCTCCACCCCAAATTCTCCCTAGGCTCCTCTCAGGGGAAAATTAGAGCGGCAGATGACTGAGATGGGGCTGAAAGGTGAGGAAGAAAGCCGAGCCTCTCTGGCCTTTACTAATCATTATTCTTCTTCCCAGGGACATTGGCTAAGAGCATCGGCACCTTCTCAGACTCCATTAAGGACTCTACACGTATCACCTCCCTGAACGACCCCTACCTCACCGGGAAGGGAGGTGCCAGTGGCTTCAGTAGCCACAGTGGCTCTAGCAGTTCCAGTAGCTCCACTTTTAGTTCTAGTGGTTCCAGTGGTGGCTCCAGTGGTGGCTCCAGTGGATCCAGTGTCGTCCAGAGTGGTTCTTCAGGATCTTCGTTATTTAAGCCAGGAACAGAATACTCCCAGATCAGTTACTCCTCAGGATCTGGCTCTGGTCTACAAAGTGCATCTGGCTTCTCCCACTCAGGAAGCAGCAGTGCCCATTCAGGAAGCCCTCAGTCAGGATTCATCAGCTACGAAGTAGGACGTGGCTCTGCTCTGCCAACTGATCCTGATTCTTCTCGTGCGAAAACAAGTTCTTCCCAGTCTAGTGGAAGCTATTCCTTTTCTCAGACCTCTGGGGTGTCCAGCAGCGGTGGCCAAAGTGTCAGCTCCAACCTGCGTCCCTGTAGTTCAGACGTCCCTGACTCTCCCTGCAGTGGAGGACCCATCGTCTCACACTCTGGCTCCTCCTACATCTCCAGCTCCCACTCTGTGTCAGGGGGTCAGAGGCCCGTGGTGGTGGTGGTGGAACAGCATGGCTCTGGTGGCCCTGGAGTGGTTCAAGGTGCCCCTTGTAGCAATGGTGCCCTTCCAGGCAAGCCTTGTCCCCCCATCACCTCTGTGGACAAATCCTACGGTAGCTATGAGGTGGTAGGTGGCTCCTCTAATAGTTATCTGGTTCCAGGCATGACCTACAGTAATGGTAAAATCTACCCTGTGGGCTACTTCACCAAAGACAACCCTGTTAAAGGCTCTCCAGGGGTCCCCTCCTTTGCAGCTGGGGCCCCCATCTCTGAGGGCAAATACTTCTCCAGTAACCCCATCATCCCCAGCCACAGTTCTTCTAGTTCCAACTACCAGTCCTCAGTCAGCGTGTTCCAGCCAGTGGGCACTGGTGGGGTCCAGCTCTGTGGAGTTGGTTCCACGGGCTCCAAGGGGCCCTGCTCTCCCTCTGGTTCTCGGATCTCCAGCAGCTCCATTTCCATCAATTCTGGTTCATCCTACCATCCCTGCGGCGGGTCTTCCCAGGGGCCTTGCTCCCCACCAGGCACCGGCTCCTTCGGCGGCAGCTCCAGTTCCCAATCCAGTGGCAAAATCATCCTTCAGCCCTGTGGCAGCAAGTCCAGCTCTTCTGGTCACCCTTGCACTTCTGTCTCTTCCTCAATCTCGAGTGGGGGTCCCAATGGCGCTCCCCAACCTGATCCCTCCGCTGGCGCTAAACCCTGTGGCTCCATCAGCTCTGGAAGGATCCCCTGCCGCTCTATCCGGGACATCCTGGCCCAGGTGAAACCTCTGGGACCCCAGCTAGCTGACCCTGAAGTTTTCCTACCCCAGGGAGGGTTACTTGATAGTCCCTAAGTCAGCTTTTGCATATGTGCAGCACCAGCACACACAAACATACACACCATATCCCACCTGGGAGAAGTCCAGAGACCCAAGCAGAGGTTCATCTCAGTTTCCCTCCTCCCTCCCAATACAGCCACTCTGCTTCCTCCACTATGCCAGTGTTGAAAACTCTCCCTTATCACTCCTTCTTTCATCACTCCAAATGGTCCACTCAAAATCCTTGCATCCTTCTCTCCTACTGCTTAGATTCCCATTCCGCTGCAGTGCCCTCTCAGCCAGAAAGCCATCCCTTAAAATTGCCTTGATTATTTCTTTGAGATGGTCTATTGACTAACCCCAACCATTCGGGTTCTTGAAAGTTCCCAGAGCACCTCTGATGCCTGAACAACTATCCTTTCCTCTTCCTCTTGGCCAAATAAGGCAAAGTCAAGTCATTATTTGAAAACACTGGCCATTTTTCACTGACCTCTCTTTGCCATCTGGTCAACCAATTGGATATGCCACTATGCTCTCACTCTTGATTCCACTCCCATTAAAGAGTTGCCCACGCCCTAAAGATCACGGTCTTTAACACACCCCTTGCCTTTCCAAATCTCCATTGCCCCCTTCCTGCTACCACTTTCCTCAGTGCTCAGATGCTTCCCTGGGTGAGGGAGACACTGGGACAGCCTCAGAGGCTGGAGAAGACTCCTGGCTCTTTTGGACCTTAGATAGATGCCTCAATAAACTGTGTGAACCGGGTGCAGACTTTTTGCCTTCCTGGAGTCCTGGGTCTCCTCCTAGAGCCTGGATGGTGCTCCTCCTGTACCTCTAGAGGTCCCTGTGTCTCTTATTCCACTCATAAGTTCGCCCTGTATTTCTCTTATACCTTATAGCTCCTCCCACAAAGGAGGAAAACAATAAATATTTGTTGAACTGAAATCAGAAATTGCCTGGTCTTCCAGATCCTTCCTTCATTTCTTTCCTCTCTCATGGCTGCAAGAAATCCATTCTCTTCCCACCGTCATACATCCTGGGGTCTTTTCCTCCCATTGTATAGAGCCCTCATCAATTCCTCCCTCCCCATCCAAACTCTTTTCCCTCTACCATTAGTGAGCCTCACCTTCTAGACACCATCCTCTCTGGGAGTCGCAAGCCTTGATTTCTTGAGTTTCGGGGACACCTGGAACCTTAGGAAGGCTGGGTTACAACAACCCAGACCAGATTCCTGCCAACTGAGTAGGAGCCCAAGTGGGTGTTGTTCTGGATGCTGGGGGTGGAGAGAGTAAAGGACCGAGAGCACAGGAGTGGGGCAGGGAGTACAGCCAAGCAAAGTGACTCACAGTCCTACATAAAGAGGCTCCAGCCCATGGCAGGATAGAGCCAGCAGTGTCCTCTCCACCTGCATACTCTTGCTGCCTCTTCTGGGGTTCCACAGAGAGAGAGAGAGAAAGAGAGAGCTGTGGATGATACAACTCTCAGGTGATGGGTGAGAGAGCAGAGCACTCCACTGGAGAAGATGAGGTGGCCTCCATGAGAAAAGAGAAAGTGGGGAGCATGGTGAGGGCCATGGGACTTATGTCCTGGAGAGAGGCAGGAAGAGTCTAAGGCCAAGGAACTGGAATTTCTGTATTTCAGGGAGGGCAGAATGGACTGTGCTTGTCCCTGTATGAGGGATCCCACCTCCAAGCACAGGCTACCTCTCAGAGCTTCTGCTTGGCTGAGAAGGAATATACCCTTACCCTAGCATCTAACCCATTCTTTTCTTTTGGGATGGTCTTAGCAGGCCTTGAATTTAGAACTACTAAAACTCCAAGTCTGGTACCAGCAGAAATGTGTCCCATTGATCAGAAATGACCAGGGGCAGTTGAATCAACCCGCAGGATTGACTGAAGACAAAGCAGGGCTTCAAAAACAGTCCTGCTTCTGTCATCACTGTTGAGTCATCCTTGGTCTAGGATCTGCCTCTGGGCTGCAGCCAGTGGTAGGAATTGAGACCCTCAGAGACTCCATGGATGAGAATTGCAGGGAGGGGTAGGCCCTCTGACGTGGGGACTCTGGGATGCTCCAGGTTAGAAGCTTATGCAAAACCTGTACATGTCACCCACAAAAGGCACTGAGCTCCACCCACTGGCCAGTTCTGGAGAGGAGCACTCTGCTCTAGGGGCTAGCCAAGGGCTGGGGCTGAAGACACAACAGTAAAATCAGCTAACAGTTCATGTTTAAATCTCGGGCAGCTAGGAAAGGATACTCCTGGGGCCTCTCAGAAGCAATGGGGAGAATAAAGGCATTGAATTTTTGCTAAAAAATTGTCAAACATATATAAAAGTAGACAAAATAGATGCTACTTCTTGGATCAAGTCCTGACCATTTGACAATAGTATTTAAATACCCTCCTCTACTGTTACTTGAAAATAGCAGTGTTCTCTCCGTTTTTCTTAAGCTTTATGGCATATCTTACCACTGGTGGTAGGCCATCACCACCAAAGAAGTTCACACGCTAATTTCTGGAACCTGTGAATATGTGGATTACATGGCAAAGCGGAATTAAGGTTGCAGATAGGATTAAGGCTGTTGGTCAGCTGATTTTAAACTAAGAGGATTATCCCAGATTATCTGAGTGTATCCAGTGTAATCACAGGATCCTTAACTGGGCGTGGGAGGTGGAAGAGGAAGTCAGAGTGAAACAATGTGAGAAGAACACACTGACCTGAGCATTGATGATGGAAGAAGAGGACCATGAGCCAAGGAATGCAGGTGGCCTCAAAGCTGGAAAAGGCAAGGAAAGGGTTTCTCCCCCGTTGCACCTCCAGAAAGAAGCACAACTGACACTTGGCTTTTTAACACAGTGAGACCCATTTTGGACTTGATCCCTCAACCTGTAAAATAATAAATGTGTATTGTTGTAAGCCATTCAGTTTGTAGTAATTTGTCACAGTAGCAACAGAAAAAAAATTTTTTTGAATTGGGGTCTCACTCTGTCACCTAGGCTGAAGTGCAGTGGCACTACCACAGCTCACAACAGCCTTGACCTCCTGGACTCAGGCGATCCTCCTACCTCAGCTTCCCAAGTAGTTGGGACTACAGGTGACTGCCACCATCCACAGCTAATTTTTAAATTTTTTATAGAGACAAAGTCTGGCTATTTTGCCCAGGCTGGTCTGGAACTTCTGGGCTCAATCAAACCTCCCACCTTCGCCTCCCAAAGTACTGTGATTAAAGGTATGAGCCGCTGCACTGGCAGCAACAGGAAAATTAATACAACATTACTGACCACCTTGATTTTGACCCAGTGAGACCCAGATGGGGCCACTTCTGCACTCCAAATCCTCCTGCAGGTTGGGGTCAAGGTGGAGGAGATGTGGAGATGCTGGAGAAGCGGGTACTGGGGAAGAAGGATCTGGATCCCAAAGAGAACTAAGTGTTTTTTTATTATTATTCTTTTTGAGTTGAAGTCTCACTCAGTCGCCCAGGCTGGAGTGCAGTGGAACGCTCATGGCCACCCCAGAGTCGACCTCCTGGGCTCGGGCGATCCTTCCACCTCAGCCTTCCAAGCAGCTGGAACTACAGGCGTGTGCCACCTTGCTGGGCTAGTTTTTTGATTTAGTGTAGAGGTGAGGTCTCACCAAGTTACCCAGGCTGTTCTCGAACCCATGGGCTCAGGCCATCCTCGGCCTCCCAAAGTGCTGAGATTACAGGCTTGAGCCATCATGTCCAGCTGAGAACCAAGTGTTTCTATTGCTCAGAGAGGCAATGGAGAGATTGGGCCCCATGTGGAGGTCCTTGTGTATAGAGAATCAGGGGAGGATAAGGCTGGCAACCAGGGACAAGCTGTGAGCCAGGACACCTGGGTCAAGAAGGGGCAGGGAGCTCAAGGAAAGGAGCCAGGGTGGGGGACACCCAGCTTTCAAGTGGCACCTGTTGCCACAGACCATATCAGGAATGAGGGTGGAAGGTAGAGATTCATTGTCTCCACAACCACTGGCCCAGCCTGTTTCCACTGTCCCCCGCCCCACTACCAGGATAAAGGGCTGACTGGCTTGCGGCAGAGAGAGCTGAGCAGGATGCAGCGCTGCGTGGCAGGGAACTTGGCTCCTCTGGGCCTGCTCCTGATCTGTCTTTATCTCCCAGGTACGGAGGCCACGCTTGACACTTGGGCAGGAGGGGCCTGTGGTCTCCTGGGGAGCTGGAATTAAGGGAAGGGACAAAGGCAGGAGGGCACACATTGGGTCCCTGAGGGAAGGAAGAATTGGCATAGGAGAAGTGCAGGGAATCAGGGAAGGGGGATGTTGGGACCAAAAACCCAAGTCCATTCTATTGCTTTGTCTTCTTTTTCCTCAGGCCTCTTTGCCCGGAGCATCAGTGTAGTAGAGGAGAAAGCTCCCCAAAACCTAGGGACCAATATGCCTCTGCTTGGACAGCCTTCCTTGACCGGCTCTTCTAACACTGAACATCTTCAGCCTGCACCAGAACCCAAATCTAATAATTTAGCAAGGGTTCCTCTGAAGCTTAGTACTCCTCTATCAGACAGCTTCCAACCTGCAGGTGGTTCTGCAGTGCCAAGGTGGCCTCCATCTGGGGGGCTGTCCACTGTGGGTTACTGGCCCTCTGAGGATCATTGGCAGATGATGGCTGCTTCTGCTGAGGACTATCCGGAAGAAGTGCTGCCTGAAGGACTATCCTACCTCTCCAGCGCTACTGCCCTCCCTCTGGACAATGACCCTTTGCCCAAGGAGTACCCTGCACACTCTGCAGGGCCCTCAACTGAGGCTTCACTCCTCCACCACAGTAAGGAGTCTAGACAGCCATCCCGCTCTAATCCTCTGGATCCCAGGGAGAAATCCTTGCCCAACGCCCACCCTGGTCTCTTATCCACAGGATTCTGCCTGGTCACCCATGGGGGACCCTGAATCCCAGTGTGTCCTGGGGAGGTGGAGGTCCTGGCACTGGATGGGGAACGAGGCCCATGCCACTCCCTGCAGGAATCTGGGGTAATCAATTCCCAGGTAGCAGCTGGGGGAATATCAATCGCTATCCAGGGGGTAGCTGGGGAAATATTAATCAGTATCCCAGTGCAGGCTGGGGGAATGTTCGTCCATATCCAGTTATCACTAATCAATTTCTTCCTGGAGTTGTCCGTCCTCCCGGCTCTTCTTGGAACATCCCAGCTGGCTTCCCCAATCCTCCAAGCCTTGGGTCGCAATGGGGTTAGAGCGCCACAAAGGTAACCCCAAAGTTGGAAGTTGGAGAAGGAAATCCTGCCCCTGCCCTTCGCTGTATGAGCTCAGCCAAGGTCCAATCAGTGTGTTGCCAGCATCCTCTCCATTTTTCCCTGCTCCCATGCTGATCGTCAATCAAATAAAAGCACTTATTGAATTTTCTTCTTCCCTGTGTCTTTGTTTCTGGTCATAAACTGCCGTGAGTTTTGTCCATTCCCATGTTCTAGCCATCCCCAGGTCCCTCCATGGGTCCCTGCAAATTCTCTCTAGCAGTCTCCATCCTTTGCAAAAGATTAAAGCCCAGGTGCTTGAGGGTGGGGCCTCATGGTCTCACCCCCTCCAGGTGGGAGAGCTGGTGCCAGAATTGTCCTGGAATCTGAAAGGGGGAGCCAGGGGAGCAGGGTTAATAGAGATGGCACCTGTGACTGGGGGTAAAGATGAGATCCCCAAAGGCGGCACCAGGGCCAGGGGAGAGGAACACCTTGTAACTCATAGACAGAGGTCACATTGTTTACACTTCACTTACCTTTTCTTGGAAGAGGAGGATGCATTGACCTCCTCCCTCACATGCATCACTTAGCACATTGTGCCCTGGAGAACCACAGACTTTGAACATATGCAGAATAAATAGCAGATCCTGATAAAGGATAAGAGACAAGAGAGAAGGGAAAGGGGAGGAAAACTTTGAAGCCAACAATCCCATCTGCAACAGCATTTGATGCTTTTATTCCCAAGAGATGGCACAGTCTCTTCCTTTGGTCATGCTATTGTCTCTCCCACCCTCCCTCTGGTTTTCCCAGGGGCTCAGCACCCTTATACAGGACTTGGAGTGAGGGCAGCGAAGGGTCAGACTGCAAAAGTGCAGACGAAATGCGTGGGAGTGGCTTGGAGGTGATTTGGTTCCCAATTCTCTTTTCTCCTTGGGCCACATATTGCACCCATTAGCAGTCCAGGTGTATGAACACTCCGTTTAGCCTGGGGAATCATGCTATGAACTAAACAGCCTGTGGGAGAGGAGGCAGGAGGAGGAGAAACATCAGAACCCAAGGGGTGGGGTGCTGCCTGCCTGCCTCCCTGTTTGAGTGGGAGATGGCAGTTTTCAGAGATGTTCTGTTCAGGCGTATGCTGGAAGGCTCCATCCTGCTCTGAGAAACCCTTTCTGGGATACTCTCTCCAGCAGCCCACCTTCACCGTCTCCAGCCAAACTTCTTTCTCTGTCACCTCAGCCTCCTCACCCATATCTCTTCCCTCCTTGGACTCTCTTGGTTTCTCCTTGCCCCAGGGTGGAGTGGGGTAGGGGTGTCTGTTTTCAACACCTGCCTCTTCTACAATCCCAGGGTCATACTCTAAGTTTTCTGGTCTGATTTCTCTCATCTCTCTTTCTGGTTGCCCCCTCTCTATTGTTACTCCTATTTGCAATTCTCCTGCTCGGTTCCCCAAACTCATTTGAGTGTAAACACCATGGGGACAGGGCTTTGTCTGTTTTGTTCACTGGTACACCCCAGCACCAAGAGCAGGATCTGGACCCTGGTAGGTACTCAACAAACAATGAAGGAATGGGTGAATCCTCTGTGTCTCTGTCTCTGTCTCTCTGTCTCTGTCTTTCCTGCCTTCTCTAAGCTTCTCTCTTCTGCTCTGTTCTTGAGCCACATGGCTGCATGCAGAATCTGATCCATATTCCTGCTAGGCCTTCCTGAACTTCATTGACATTTCCTCAGAACCTCATGAATTCCTTTTCAGCTCCTAAAATACCCAGACATTTCATCATTGAACCCTCATTACTCTCCATGATGAAGGTGTTATCGTATTATTTTTACAGATGGAGGAACTGAGACTTAGACGAATGAAGCAACTCATACAAGGTTCCAAGTGATAGAGGTGGTGACTCAAGCCGAATTTTTCTCATCATCTGTCCAGGGAGTGTTCAAGTACAATATGTAATTAACAGCAACAACAACTAACTTTTATTATATAGACCAGAACCTGGACATGGTGCTTTCACACACACCCTTCTAGAGAATCCTCACAACAATCCCATTGGGTGGGCACTGATGGGCTTATTGCACAGGGGAGATACTGAGGCCCAGAGAGGGTGGGGAGTTGAGGCTCTAACACAAGCAACACTGAACTAAGAAAGTGAAGTTTATCTGGTGCTCAGTGCTGATGACTCAGGGAAGCTGGGGCTGCAACAGTGGAGGGCTCAAGGCAACTGTGGTTGGTCCCCTCAGAGTGGTCTTTGGCTTAAAGTTAGTTATCGCTTAATAAACGGGAGTGGACATGATAGTTTATGCCTGTAATCCCAGCATTTAGGGAGGCCAAGGTGGGAAAAGCGCTTGAGTACAGGAGTTTGAGACCAGCTTGGGTAACATAGTAAGACTCCATATCTACGAAAAATCAGAAAATTAGCCTGGTGTGATATCATGTGCCTGTAGTCCCTGCTACTCGGAAGCCTGAGACAGAGGATTGCCTGAGCCCAGGAGGTCGAGGCTGCAGTGAGCCATGATCATGCCACTACACTCCAGTCTGGGTGACAGAGTGAGACCCCGACTCAAAATATAAAAAATAAAAATAAGGGGAGAGGGAATTTTTCAGCAATATATGATATATGATATAACAAAGATCCTAATGTTTGCAGTGGAGACTGCTGCTGGGTACTAATTTCTAAATTGTTACTCGTGGTTAATTGGCAGAAGTGATGGTTAAAGTAGCAGGAGTTATTTCTCTTAATCTAGGAGGCACTTGTCTAGTTATTGACCTCTGTGAACCTTTGTCTTCTCATCTGTTTTTTGTTTCTTTGTTTTTGTTTTTAAGTTGAAATCATTCTGTTGCGCAGGCTGGAGTGCAGTGGCATGTTCATGGCCACCACAGCCTTGACTTGCTGGGTTCAGGCAATCCTTCTACCTGAGCCTTCCAAGTAGCTGGCACTACAGGCATGCGCCACCATGCCCAGCTAATTTATTGTAGAGCCAAGTTCTCGCCAAGTTGCCCAGGTTGGTCTCGAACCCGTGGATTCAGGCAATCCTCTTGCCTTAGCCTCCCATAGTGCTGGGATTACAGGCGTGAGCCATCGTGCCTGGCTTGTCTTCTCATCTGTTAAGTGAGATGAAGCCAGACTGTCTCACAAGGTTGTTAGGAAGTTTAATTAAGAAAATGATAAAAAGTTAGACCCAGTAGCTTATGTCTGTAATTGCAGGAGGCTAGTGTGGGAGGATTGTTTGAGCCCAGAAGTTCGAGGCTACAGTGAACTATCATCACACCACTGCACTCCAGCCTGGGCAACAGAGGGAAATCCCATTTCTTTTTTTAAAAAATTTATTTATTTATTTATTTTTGAAATCCCATCTTTTTTTTTTTTTTTTTTTTGAGTTAGAGTCTCACTCACTCACCCAGGCTGGACTGCAGTGGCCGTTCCCGGCCACTGCAGCCTCAATCTGCTGGACTCCGGCGATCCTTCCATCTCAGCCCTCCAAGTAGCTGGAACTAAAGGCGTGTGCTACCACGCCTGGCTAATTTTTTATTTATTGTAGAGATGAGGTCTTTCCAAGTTGCCCAGGCGGGTCTTGAACCCTGGTGGCTCAGGCAATCCACTCACCTCAGCCTCCCAAAGCGCTGGGATTACAGGCTGAGCCACCGAGCCTGGTCCCTCATCTCTTAAAAAAAAAATCCCAGCTCTTTGGGAGGTTGAGGTGGGAAGATTGCTTGAGGCTAGGAGTGTAAGACCAGTCTGGGCAACATAGCAAGACTCTACCAAAAAAAAAATTAGTAGGGCATGGTGGCAGACACCTGTAGTCCCAGCTACTTGAGAGGGTCTGAGGCAAGAGTTGATCACTTGAGTCCAGGTCAAGATTGCAGTGAGCCATGATTGGGCCACTGTACTTCATGTCTCTAAAAAAAAAAAAAAAAAAAAAAGCTGGGCTCGGTGGCTCAGCCTGTAATCCCGCACCTTGGGGAGGCTGAGGTGAGTGAATTGTCTGAGCCCATGGGTTCCAGACCCGCCTGGGCAACTTGGAGAGACCTCATCTCTACAATAAATCAAAAATTAGCCAGGCGTGGTAGCGCGCGCCTGTAGCTCCAGCTACTTGGAAGGCTGAGGTGGAAGGATCACCGGAGCCCAGCAGGTCAAGGCTGCAGTGGCCAGGAGCGGCCACTGCACTCCAGTCTGGGTGACAGAGTGAGACTCCAACTCAAAAAAAAAGAAAAAAGATTGGCTGTGCACAGTGGCTCATGCCTATAGTCCCAGCACTCTGAGAGGCTGAGATGAGAGGATTATCTGAGTCCAAGGGCTCGAGATCAGCCTGGGTAACTTGGTGAGACCTCATCCCTACAATAAATTAAGAAAAATTAGCTGGGCGTGGTGACACGTGCCTGGAGTTCCAGCTACTTGGAAGGCTAAGGCGGAAGGATTGCCTGAGCCCAGCAGGTCGAGGTTGTGGTGGCTGTGAGTGTGGCACTGCACTCCAGCTTGGGTGACAGTGTAAGACTGCCAACTCAAAAAAAGGAAAAGATAATGATAAGGGGCCTTAGGGACTGAAAACCCCTGAGACGTGGTGAAAGATGAAAGATTGCATTGTCCCAGTGAGGCAGTCCTGACAGGAACACAGAAGGATGGTCTTAGCCCCACAGCAGGAGGCTGATCTGGTACAGATGATGGCACAGATGATTGTTAAGGTTGGTGTGATGCTGCCCACTGGGAATTACCCTCATGAGAATGATTCCAAGATCAGGAAGGGAGAGTTGGCTTCTCATTTAAATTTTTAATTCCTCAAACAAACTGCATTCATGCAGTCAGTCAGTCTTTTACTTACACACACATTGTTGGGAGATGATAATAATAGCTTCCTCCATATATTTGCTGTGAAGTAAATGTGTTACATTGTTATTTCAGTTCTCACAGCAATTCTAGGATGCACTTAACCTGAATATTTCCATCTTACAGGTGAAGAAATTGAGGCTCAGCAAGGTCAGGAAACTCGCCCAAGGTCCCACAGCCAGGAAGATGTGGAGCTTGGTTATGGTCCATTTGGAAACTGCAAGCATGAGTGGACAAACTGCACAGAGCAACTGAAGTGAGATCTCCAGCCCCACAGCTCAATCGCAGCTGGAGTCTCTCTTTTAGTAAGTTCATTTTCACCCATCTTTCATGTCAACTGAAGGCCAACAGTCTGATCTTGGTTTTTTCTCTCTCTTGACCAGATGCCTGTGTCTGGGTTCCTCTGATTACTCAGCAGGAAGCATATCCTCTCTTGACTTGCCTATCTTCTTCTAGGTCAGCATTTTCCTTCTACTCTCAGAGAACTGGCAAACACACCCGGAGACACCCTTCCTCTCCCATGTAAAGTGAGCTCACGCATGAGCCTTTTGGAAGGTCTGTCACACACCAGGGTGTTGTCCTGGCCATGAAACCCCATGCAGTTCAGAGGTGGGGATAGCGAGAGGTTAACAGGAGCTTCAGGTCTCGGGGATGTAGTTATGGCCCGAGTGGGAAGGACCATGTCCACACTCTTGTAGCAGTGGCTGCTCTAGGGGCTGTTATTGACCCCACATAGACCAATGGGGTAGGTACGGTTTCTCCCAATGTGGTAATAAAAGCGAGTACCACAGCTGTTGTTTGTTCTAAAAGAATAGGGGAGGCTGATGTGAATTAAATTTTGATTCTAGATGGTCTCCAGCTTGACAAGCCCCACTCTGGAAAGGTAATAGCAACAAGTTGTGAAATGCTTTTGAAACTATTGGGATCTTCTTGGCTCAGGGTAGCAGTCCTGGCTGATGGAGTTGAGGCTGGTTTCTTTACTTTTCTTTTCTTTTCAAGATGTGGGGTACAAGTCAGGATTGGGTACATAAGTGGTCTAGGTACAGGTAAAGTTTGGGCCTCCCATTGGCCCTCACTTTGCCTGGATTAGGATCAGGTACCCTTCTTGATGATATGTGTCCCCCACCCCTCAGTGTCCCGCTACTGCCAATCTCGTTCTTGTACTATTGTGATAGGTGAGGTTGGTTTCTTTTCTTTTTTTTTTTTTTTTAGGGTTTTTCAAAAGTCTTAGGTGACTCGTTTATTTTTTATTTTTTTATAGAGTCAGGTGAGGTTGGTTTCTATAGTATGTCTCCCTCTGTCTCTCTGCCTCCTCTCTCTGCATCCTGTGCTCAAATTGCTCCCAATCTACCCAGAACCATAACTCCCTTTTCCCCACCTCAATAAAACCCACTTCCCCTGAGTCTGTCTACGGTAACAGTGTAACATGATGAATTCAGAAGAACTAACTCTGTTTATTATGACCAGAGTCAACGATGAAGAATCTAGGAAAAGAAAACCAATCTACTAAGTTAGTGGCCCCTTGTCTGTGCCCAGCGTGAAAACTCAAGTGCCCTCTTTCTTCCTGTGACATCCTATTAGAGTCTAAAAATGTTAAGGCATTTCTGTTTTGTGTAAAATTTGTTATTCTTATGAATTTATCAGACAATTCACATTTAAGCATTAAGCAATATTTCTCTATTTACATGCTACTTGCACAATAATGCATATAAATGTATGAATTTAATAACTCAAATTTATTAAAACACTAAATTTGATTTTAGACTTAAGCTAATATAAGCACTTAATTACAAGTGCAAGTCTAATGCATAGGATTCTCCTAAATGTCTTAAACCCCCTAAGAAGCAAATAAATGCAAAAAAAATTTTTTTTTTTTAGTTGGAGTCTCACTCTGTCGCCCAGACTAGAGTACAGTGGCCACTCCTGGCCACTGCAGCCTCGACCTGCTGGGCTCCGGTGATCCTTCCGCCTCAGCCTTCCAAGTAGCTGGAAATACAGGCGCGCACTACCACACCCGGCTAATTTTTTGATTTGTTGTAGAGTGAGGTCTCGTCAAGTTGCCCAGGTGGGTCTTGAACCTGTGGGCTCAGGCAATTCACTCATCTCAGCCTCCCAAGGCGCGGGATTACAGGCTGAGCCACCGAGACTGGCTGCAAAAATTTTTTTTTTTTGAGTTGGAGTCTCACTCTGTCGCCCAGACTGGAGTGCAGTGGCCACTCCTGGCCACCGCAGCCTCGACCTGCTGGGCTCCGGCGATCCTTCCGCCTCAGCCTTCCGAGTAGCCGGAATTACAGGTGCGTGCTACCATGCCTGGCTGATTTTTTGTAGAGATGAGGTCTCACTGCCCAGGCGGGTCTCAAACCTGCGGGCTCAGGCAATTCATTCACCTCAGCCTCCCAAAGGCGCGGGATTACAGGCTGAGCCACCGAGCCCGGCTCAATAAAACTTTTTTACAAATCTTCCTTGATATATTAATTCACACATCACACAATTTGCCCATCTAAAGTATGCAAAACCAACGCATGGCTTTTAGTATACTCACAGAGTTGTAAGACCATCTCCATAACCAATTTTAGGATATTTCATATACCCCAAAAGAAAGCCCATAATCATGAGCAGTCACTCCCCATTTCTCCCAACCCTCTCCTGACCCCACTCCTGATCCCAGTCCTAGGCAACCACCAATCTACTTGCTATCCCATGGATTTGCCTATTTTGAACATTTCATATAAGTGAAATAAAATAACATGTGGTCTTTCATGACTGGCTTCTCTCAACTTAAAACAATGTTTTCAAGGTTCATCCACATTGTAGCATGTCAGTACTTCATTTCTTCCTATTTTCTTTTTCTTTCTTTCTTTTTTTTTTTGTTGAGTCAGAATCTCACTCTGTTGCCCAGGCTGTAGTGCAGTGGCACACTCACAGCCACCACAGCCTCACCCTCTGGACTCCGGTGATCCTTCCACTTCAGCCTTTCAAGTAGCTGGAACCACAGGCGTGCACCACCATACCTGGCTAATTTTTTGACTTATTGTAGAGGTGGGGTCTTGCCAAGTTGCCCAGGCAGTCTCAAACCCCTAGGCTCAGGCAATCCTCTTACCTCCACTTCCCAAAGTGCTGGGATTACAGGCATGAGCCACCATGCCTTGCTTCCACTTTTTTTTGGCTGTTATGCATAATGCTGCTATGAACACTTGTGAACAAATTCTAGAGTTGACACATATTTTCACCCAGGAGTAGAATTGCTAAGTCAGACAGTAACTCCAGGTTCAAACTTTTGAGGATCTGCTAGACTATTTCCCAAAGTGGCTGCGCCATTTCATATTCCTACCAGCTGTGTATGAAAGTTCCATTTTTCCACGGCCTTAACAATACTTGTTATTATCTTTTTATTATAGCCAGCCTAATGAGTGTGAAGTTATACCTCACTGGGGAATATAACTCTTTTTAGCTGCACATCATTCGTATAAATTTAAGAATTTTGCAACCTATTTTCTCCCCCAAATATACTTTAAAAGCTCTCTTGGGCCGGGTGCTGTGGCTCATGCCTATAATTCCAGCACTTTGGAAGGCCAAGGTGAGAGAATTTCCCGAGCCCATGGGTCCAAGACCAACCTGGGCAACTTGGTGAGACTTCATCTCTACAGTAAATCAAAAATTAGCCAGGCATGGTAGCATGCACCTGTAGTTCCAGCTACTTGGAAGACTGAAGCAGAAGAATGGCCTGAGCCAAGAGGTTAAGGCTGCAGTGGCGGTGAGCATGCCACTGCACTCTAGCCTGGGTAACAGTGAGACTCCAACTCAAAACAAACAAACAAAAAACTCTCTTGACCCCTGTTACATAATCCATTTTTCTCTCATTATGGTATTGACTTAATCTGATAGTGTTATTAAATCTTATGCATTCTTTATTTTCATTTTACTATAATTAGTAGGGCAATTTAGATATTCAGGCTCCTAGAAGATAAAAAATTGGGTGGACTTAGTTAGTTCTCCTTGTTAGTAACTTTTTAAGTTAGTTTGCTGTCTTGGTACCTACTATTTGAACTACCTTCTCTTTCATTATTGCCTCTGACATCACCTCTGTCAGGTGTTCTTGTTTCTGCTAAAGTTCATATTTACAGTGGGCTACTTGGCTTTCTCACCATTCTCTGTGGCTTTCTTTTCTGCTTATGTAGAAAAAAGTAAGCACCTATCTCTGCTTTATAAACATACACATAATTAAAGAACAGACAAAATGAACAGTTCCCTTTTTATTAAAATCAATTTTTAAAACTCCATTCTTTTCTATTACAGCCATCTTTTGTGCCCTTTCTATGAGTTTTCCTCTTGCATAATGGGTTCATGGCCTTCCATAGCCTCAATTTACTTCAATTAACCACAATTATCATTCCTCTCCCTCATCTTCTTCCTTTGATGCTCAACTGTCTCATCTTGAACAATGGAGTGCCTTTAAGTTGGCTTTTTTGTTCTTTTTGGCACTGTCCTTGGCATTTGTGAAGCCATCCTTGCTCTTTGACAAGGGGAGGACATTCAAGTCCTGTTCTGATCCTTCCCTTCCCCGAGACATGAAGTCAGCTATTACCTCAGCCTTGCATTAGAAGAGGTCCCAGTGTAAGTGGAGAATAGTATTTGAAACCAAAGAGCCGGGCTCGATGGCTCAGCCTGTAATCCCACGCTTTGGGAGGCCGAGGTGTGTGGATTGCCTGAGCCCGCAGGTTTGAGACCCGCCTGGGCAACTTGGCGAGACTTCATCTCTACAACAAATCAAAAAATTAGCCGGGCGTGGTAGCGCGCGCCTATAGTTCCAGCTACTAGGAAGGCTGAGGCGGAAGGATGGCCGGAGCCCAGCAGGTCAAGACTGCGGTGGCCGGGAGCGGCCACTGCACTCTAGTCTGGGCGACAGAGTGAGACTCCAACTCAAAAGGAAAAAGGAAAAGAAAAGAAACCAAAGGCTGGGCGCTGGGGGTCCACATGAGAGTTGCTGGCAAAATGCTACCTCCTTCTTGACCACTTCTAAGATAGACAAATTTGCTAACTTCACATGCTATGTTTGTTGTATCCTATTTGTGTTAGAGTATGAGTATCGTTGACTATGAAGACTTTCCACATTACTGAGATTACATATATATATATATATATTTAAGTGGGAGTCAACCAGGCTGGAGTGCAGAGGCTGTGGTAGCTGTGAGCCATGATCCTTCTACCTCAGTCTTCCAAGTAGCTGGAACTACAGGCACAAGCCACCATGCTCAGCTAATTTTTTGATTTATTGTAGAGCCAAGGGTTCACCAAGTTGCCCAGGCTGGTCTTGAATCCCTGGTCTCAGGAAACCCTCTAGCCTCTGCCTCCCAAAGTGCTAGAATTACAGGTGTGAGCCACTGCACCCGGTTATGGGCCAGGTTTTAAGTAAGAATGAAGTGAAGGAACTCGTGGAGACTAATGAAAGTGTGGAGAAGGTTGGAGACTGTGAATTAGGCAAGACTCCAGGTCATCTGAGTTAAGTGGGAAGCCAGACCACTGCAGAGATATTGAAGTCATCACTTTGGGATATGATGAAGTGCTCAGTGAATGACAGTATTTTCCACCTGTCATTCTCATCTAGCCAGGGCCTATTTGAGCTACAGTCATTTGGGATGTGACCATGTGTCCCCCAAAAAAGATATGTTGATGTCATCACCTGGAACCTCAGAATATCTTAGTTGGAAATGGGGTCTTTATAGAGGAAACCAAGTTAAGATGAGGTCATTAGGCTGAGCCTTAATCCAATAGGACTGGTATCATTATTTTTTTTTAAGTGATTGGTCAGGCTCAGTGGCACACATCTGTAATCCCAGCACTTTGGTAGGTCAAGGTGGTAGGATTGCTTGAGAGTTGCAATAGTTCAAGACCTCACCTTTATATAACATTTAGAAATTAATAGGCATGGTGGCATGTGCCTGTAGTTCCAGTTGTTCAAGAGGCTGAGGTGGAAGGATCATCTGAGCCCAGGAGGTTGAGGTTGCAGTGAGCTGCAATTCTGCCATTGCATTCAGCCTGAGTGACAAAGTAAGACTCCGACTCAAAAAAAAAAAAAAGTGTTTAGCTGGGTACGGTGGCATGTGCCTGTAGTCCCAGTTACTCAAGGGGCTGAGGTGGGAGGATTGCTTGAAGCCAGGAGTTCGAGACTGCAGTGTCAAATGATTACACCTGTGAATAACCACTGCATTCCAGTCTGGGAAGCATAGCAAGGCCCCAACTCTAAAAAAAAAAAGAAAAAAAATAAAGCAAGGTGTGTGTGTGAGAGGGGTAGTGGTGTGGTCTGGTCTCCTCCAGGTAAGACTGTGTGAAGTCATGACAACAGAGCCTGGAGCATCTCCAGGACAGAGGGAAGCTGAAGGGTCATAGGCAAGTGAGGAAGAGCTGGTGTTGACCCACCTTCCAGGCCCTCTTATGAATTTGGGGTTTTATCTACAGCTGAAGAACCATGGGAATTCAAAGTTGTAAGCAGGAGAGCAACAAGATATTTATCTGCCTTTAAAAGTGATTTCTCTGAGTCGTGAAGGGATTGGAGGGCATAAGGGTGGAGAAGAGAAGAGATAGGTTTTGATGATCTGGGAAGTTTCAAGAAGGCAAGAAAAAGGCAGTTAACCACATTGATAGCAAGTTGAGGTGGTTCTTGTTTGCCAGGGGCTGACTCCAGTCAGGCAAAGCGCAAAAGAGGAAATGACTCCACAATGGTGCTGCAGGGCTTGGCACAGTGTGAGCTTCCAGCACCAGGGAGGGGCCTTTGTTTAATTGTTAAGTGTGTTTCCTGTTTATGCCCTTCTTTCTCACATGGGATCCTCGTGGCCTCCCGCCTGGTGGTTACTGTGATCTCCTAATTGGCCTCAGACCCACAGGCTCTGCCTCCTCCAGCCCATCCTACAGTCAGTTCCTCAGACTGCTCCTCTGCTCAAGTCTTGGCTAGATGAAGAGCCCAGGGTTTGCACTGAAGGTTGTTCTCCTGTGGCCAACTGCCCTTGGGCTCTGGCTCCTTCTATTCTATTTGTTGCCCTCACCTCTGGGCCCTGCCCTCTGCCGGGTAGACATCACTGGTAGAACTCAACGAACTGCAGAACCAATGCAGAACCATGAATGCACCAGGCCCCTACCAGACAGCCCACCCTGCACCCAACTCCCAGCCTCAGTCACTCTGCACCTATCTCCTGTGATGCACCCACTTCCTCTCTCTCTGCCCATTAAATGGTCCAGTCAGTCACCAGATTCCAGTTCCAGAAGATTTTAGCAAAACTCCGAGGATAGCGCAGTACAGGGAACAGAAGGAAAGAAGTGAAAGTGTGTTTGTTTCTGGGGAAAGACTAAAGATATGGATTAAAATTTGACATTAGGTCATTGCCTTGTTAGACTCTGTTGTGGCCATGTGCTCTTTGAGCTATGGCTGTTGCCATGCTGCCTGGCTTTGGCCTCCTCCTCCCACCTTGGGGAGGTGAATATCTCTCTCTCTCTCTCTCGAATTTACTTTTAAATAAACTATATATTCTAATTTTTTAAAAAATTGATATTACATAAAAACATAACTTTAAATAGCTTTGTTTAAAAATGTAAGGGTAATTACTAATTAGACAAGAATTAGAAGTCTATGTTTTAAACTACCGAGAGGATTGAAACAACAACATAAAAAGCAAACCTTTCAGAGAAAATCAGGAGAGAATAAAAAAATGATACCAAGAAAAAATAAAGTAATATAGATATGCAAGTTGGTATCTTTTTTAAAAAGTATATTTATGGAGAAAGGTCTGCCAATATGTTATTCAGTGGTTACTCCTTAGTAATAGAAGTTTTTCAAGACTTTTCAACTTTTTGCTTTGTGCTTTTACAAGGAGCATATACAATACTAGGTTTACAATAAAAACAAAGCAAACAGGCTGGGCGTGGTGACTCACACCTATAATCCCAGCACTATGGGAGGTCGAGGTGAGAGGACTGCCTGAGCCCACGGGTTCAAGACCAGCCTGGGCAACCTGGTGAGACCTCATTTCTACAATAAAGCAAGAAAAATTATCTGAACATGGTGGCACATGCCTGTAGATCCAGCTACTTGGAAGACTGAGGTGGAAGGATCACCTGAGCCCAGCAAGTTGGGCTGCGGTGGCCATGAGCGTGCCACTGTACTCCAGCCTGGGCAACAGAGTGAGACTCCGATTTAAAAAAGCAAAAACAAAATAAAGCAAGCAAACAAAAAAAGTCCATTTATCTGCAAGTGACTCATGGCTCAAGTCTTTCCTGACACCCACTGCACTCTCAAGCCCATGGTGCCTTTCTCATGACATTGAATAATTATAGTTGTAGCTCCTGTATCTAATGGACTAGGCACTAAGCATTCTAAGCCTCAGTTTCCTTATCTGTATAATGGGGAGAGTCAGAGCTCCTGCATGGTAGGGTTTTTGAGATAACACAACCAAATATTTGCATGTTAATTGTTTAGCATCCTGTCTTGCATAATAAACAGCTCAGTAAATGTTTACCGCTGTTACTATTATTACTGTTTACTTTAATTCCAAACCCTCCAAGGTAGGCATTATCAACTTTATAATGATGAAAATATGGCTCAGAGAGGTTAAGTAACTTACCTAAAGTCACACAGCTAGTAAAGGGTTTCCTCAGAATTTAGATGGAACTTAACCAGCCATGAATGAAAGTTGTGAGGAATCTGCACCCAGTGAATGAGAGTTGACATCTGGGGAAGGAATTGCAGATGGTGCTAAGGAAACTGGGGCATCGATATGTACAATCAAAGGCTAACCCCAGGGAAGCTTGCATGGATGAAGACTAGAATTAAGGAAGCAAAAATCGAATCCATGGTACAAGGCTCCATCAGAAGGAAGATGTAGCTGCAGAAGAGGGTGACCTTCATGGAATCTAGGAAGGGGGGACCCAAGGGATGAGAACCGTGAGCTGTTTAGTCATTGCTCCCTGTGGGGAGACAGGCATGCTGTGGCCACGCATATCCTGTTGTAACCTACCTTTACAACAGCAAGCCCAATGCCTGTGACATCAAGAGTCTAATAACACTAAACTCACAGTCACGCTCTGTGTATCAAAAGATGGGCGGAGGCAGACTCCTCACGTCAGTTTGATGAAAGAGTTTGTGTGCCACTTGTTTCATGATTATACACTGGAATCCATTTCAGGCTTAGGCCAGACCAACAGCATGGGATTGCATGGCTCTGACTGATTCTGTCTAAACGTCCCACCAGCTGTCATAGGGACTCTGGAAGAAATGAATGAAGCCTGTGAAACTTGTTTTTATGGTAAGGATGTGACTGAGATGATGTTTACTGTCTCACACCACTTCCAGTCCATGGAGACCAGGGAAACTGCTTCCTGGTCTCAGGAAAAGGAGTAGTTGTGCTTCTTCTGAGACTTTGGTCTCTTTTTACATTATGGACTTTGGGAACTATGTAATGATTGTGTTTCCTTCTTTGAACTGGCTGCTGAAGATCTCAGGTCCAAATTTGTGACTCCCACCCTGAGAATGTTATTTTAAAATGAATCTAATTGATTTTATCTGATTTTTCTAACTCTTCACTTGTCCTAGTTACTATTATTATTATTTGTTAGATATGGGGTCTCACTTTGCCGCCCAGCCTAGAGTGCTGTGGTGTGATCATAGCTCACTGCAGTGTGATCAGCTCACTGCAGTCTCAGGCTCCTGGGTGCTCAAATAATCCTCCAGTCTAAGCCTTCCTGAGTAGCCACCACAAGGCCCTAGATGTCATTTTAAAAATTCTGTTGTATTGAATAGTGTTTAGGCTATTTTAGATTTTTTTTGTAAAAATATGGCTGGTATAAAGAAATACAATGTTTTATTCTAGGACTGGGTTTTACTATGACCAGGATGAAATCCCCCTAAATATCTTCCTCTCTTGACTTTGTTTATTTTATTTAGTTTTTTTTTTTTTTTTTTTTTTGAGTTGGAGTCTCTGTCGCCCAGACTGGAGTGCAGTGGCACGCTCCCAGCCACCGCAGCCTCACCTGCTGGGCTCCAGCGATCCTTCCGCCTCAGCCTTCCGAGTAGCCAGAACTACAGGCACGCGCTACCATGCCTGGCTGATTTTTTTGATTTATTGTAGAGATGAGGTCTCGCCAAGTTGCCCAGGCGGGTCTCGAACCACTCACCTCGGCCTCCCAAAGTGCGGGATTACAGGCCGAGCCACCGAGCCAGGCCTAGTTATTTTTTTTAAGACTAGTCAAGTGCAGTAGTGAGAGGGGAGAAAGAGTAGAATGAATTGGATCTGTAATGGACAGTGAACAATCAATTGAGATAACTCACTACCCTTGGACCAGCCTTGACATTGATTTCTCGGTCACTAGGCAATATTTTGATTGGCAGTTGGCTTTTCCTTCCAGGCATCTTGCTACAAGGTGGGCACCTTGTATAGTGGACAAGAGGGAAATGGTTCCTGCACTGGAGACCCAGCAATAATTTTGTGTCTATTCCGGTTTCTTTTCTGGGAATGGGGATGGTTCTAGAGCTCAGAAGGGAGCTGCCTGGGCAGGACACACTGTGCAGCCAACCCCTTGCCTCATTTCATGTGAGGGAAACCCGTTTGTCATGAACAGCAGAAGATGCTCTCCAAAGAAAAACGGAGAGCAACCAGCACGAAGGAACGAAGCACTAAGGAACCAAGATTCGGCGTACTAGGCAGTTGATAGTAGGAACACATTTAATTCCTGCAGGCGTGGCTGTTGACCTGGGGCAGGCTAGAGAAGCTTGAAGTCTTAGTTACTTCATTTGTAACATGGATATAATAATATCACCTCCCTCCTTGTGTGGATTAAATGAGATGATTCATGGAAATCATTTAGCACAGCTGCTACAACTATTGTCACCCCTACTACCGCCAAGTCTGTAGTCATTAATTGTCCTCGCTGCAACTCTGAGACGTGTAAGACAGAGGGAAACGGGAAGCCCGCGCGCCCCGCAGCACCGCAGCCTTCCGCTAGAGGGCAGGCTGAGGCCGGAGATGGCGCCAGAGCCTCACCCAGCCTTGTGAGCAGGAGATGGCAGCCGCCGCCTGGATCACCGCAAACATGTATGCTCCGACTGGGTGTGTGTGAGCCCTCGATCCAGAACCCCACCTCCTTCGTCTGCTCCCTCTGCTCCTGAACCCCCTGTCCAGCTCCAGGTCACTGGGGTCATAGCTTCTTTCTCTGTGACTCTGCTCACAGTGACACCTAAATTGTCTCCTGGCTCTTTGAGGTGTTAGAACTGGATCTCCTCCACCCTTGATGTCTTCCAATCGAATAAATAAAAGAGAGATAGCAAACCCAAAATCCCCTGGGGCGATTCTGATTTTTCCTGTAGGCAGAATAACAAATAGCGTTCGCCTTTCACATCTGCAGCACTGTAGATGGCAAGATCTCACCTGATTTTTATCATGAGATTTGTGGCGATGGGCTGTCAGGCCAGACTCACCCCTGTCCGTCCTCCTCCCAATCCTCCTCCCATCCCGTTGTACTGTCTCCCACTCAGTGGGGTTGGGGGCCGGGGGCCAACCTGAGCCTCGAGGGCTTGGGCACTCGGGTCCCTTCCCAGGACAGGAGCTTCCACCGACACACAATTGTAAAAATTACCCTTAGAGAAAGGTCGAGCACAGACCAGGCACAGTCTACTGGCTTCAGACATCCCGAGTCCCCCAGCTGCCTCCCGAACGTCTTCCCTAAAAGAACTTGTCTCCAAAGCCCAAGAAGCAGCTCCAGCGGCCGCTTTGACTTGAGTTTTGTTCTTTCCATCTCCAGGTAAGGCATTTGGGTCTGAGCCTGGCTCTCAATCAGGGGAAGCCTTGGCAGCCGACCAACGACTGGGGCCGGCACAGACAACTGGGCTTAGCAGTTTCTCTCCCCAGCGCCGGCTACCTGTCTTTTGTCAGGCCTTTTTCCTACTGTCCCTCCTCTTTACCACGTCGCCACTTCTTTCTCTTTTGCTCACCTCCTTATTCTCCCTTTCTTTCTTTCCAGTCTCAGCACTTGCAGTGTTCTGGTTGATGCTGCCGCATCCTGGGACTTAATCTTCTTGGTGGCAGCTTTTCAAGAGGGTGTGCTGGAAGGTGACAAGCCGTCAGACCTTCTTTCTCCAGGTTGCCTGGGGCTCCTCCTTAGGACCTCTCATGGCCCTTGGAGAGACAAATGCTTTAGGTTGGATTGGACTTTGCAAAGAACCTCATATTTCCCCAGATGAACTCACAATGTTGAACAAGGGTCAATTTTAACTTAAAATATCAAA
This sequence comes from Cephalopachus bancanus, assembly GCA_027257055.1. Lineage (NCBI taxonomy): Eukaryota > Metazoa > Chordata > Mammalia > Primates > Tarsiidae > Cephalopachus > Cephalopachus bancanus. The sequence continues at coordinate 714,735 of JAPVLO010000537.1, read as the reverse complement.
CACTTTCTCCCTCTCCCTGGGGCCTTATATTCATTTGTATTATTTAGATTGTTTCGTTATTTTGTCACTTTATTTCCATTCACTAGTTTCAATATCATGGTTTCCTTTTGGCTCTTGTGTTTTGCTTCTTTATTTTTATGCCATCCTTTCAAGTTTATATCATATATGGTTTTCTCTTCTCAACTTTTTATACTGTTTGAAGTCAATTTCATTAAAATTTATTTTACTGTGGTAAAATATATATAATGTAAAATTTCCCTATTAACAATTTTAAATGTATAATTCAGTGGCATTAATAACATTTCACAGTGTTGTGCAACCATTACTACTATCTATTTCCAAAATTTTCCATCACTCCAAGCAGAAACTCTGTACCCATTAAGCAATAACTCTCCATTCTTTCTTCCCTCAGCCCCTCTTGTCTACATCTGCCTCTATGATGTCCTTTTAAAATATTTAATGTAGCCAGGCTCGGTGGCTCTGCCTGTAATCCTGCGCCTTGGGAGGCTGAGGTGAGTGGATTGCCTGAGTCTGCGGTTTCGAGACCCACCTGGTCAACTTGGTGAGACCTTATCTCTACAATAAATCAAAAAATTAGCCGGACGTGGTAGCGCGCGCCTGTAGTTCCAGCTACTTGGAAGGCTGAGGCGGAAGGATCGCTGGAGCCCAGCAGGTAGAGGTTGCGGTGGCTGGGAGCGGCCACTGCATTCTAGTCTGGGCGACAGAGACTCCAACTCAAAAAATATATATATTTAATGTAAGTAGGATCATACAGTATTTGTCCTTTTGTATCTGACTTATTTCATCTAGGACAATTTTTTTCAAGGTTCATCCATATTGTACCATGTGTATCAGAACATAATTTCTTTTTTGACTGAAGAATAGACCTTTGTGCTGTTTTCATGTGTATGTATCTTTTTCACTAATTTGAACTCTTTAGATTTTATTTTTTGAATTGTCTCTTGTTTTCTTAACTTATTAGATGACTGGGAGCACTGGCGTGATGATGTTAGTATCACTCTAGCCTCATAATAGCATCATCCTAAGCCAACAGAGTTGTGCACTCTTACCCTTGGATGGTGCATCCTTTAAGAGCAAGCTTTCATTCCCTCCCACCTTGGACTCCCTGACTCAAAACATTTGACCTGAATAATTTAGGAGACCCAAAAGTCGGACTCATCGCCACTCATATTTTCTCCCATTAAGGTCAAAAAGGTTTTACTATTAGTATTAGCATAGCCTGGACCTCAGCCTGGACCTGCTGGGCTCAGGCAAGTCTTCTGCCCCAGCCTTCCAAGTAGCTAGAATCACAGGCATGCGCCACCATGCCTGGTTAATTTTTTGATTTATTTTAAAGATGAGGTCTCACCAAGGTGCCCACGCTGATCTCGAACCCATGGGCTCAGGCAATTCTCTCACCTCAGTCTCCCAAAGTGCTGGGATTATAGGCGCGAGCCACCGTATTCGGCCTGTTTTCTCTATTTTAATGATGCTTTCTGTTGCCTAAATCTGATTCCATTAAATCTGATTCATTTATGTGAGAAATGACTCTCATTAAAAGCTATCTAAATAATGTCTCCAGTTACCAGCCTTACTGGCCTTTTGGCTCTCTCCCTGCTGAGGAAAAAAAAAAAAATTGGCTCAGATAAACTCAAAGCACTCCCTCTTTAAAGGGAAGCTTTTTTAAAACGATGAGTCTATTTTGTTAGTCATGAGAAATAGAAAAAGATTTCTGGAGCCTTTTTTGCTTGTTTGTTTTTGAGTTGGAGTCTCACTCTTTCGCCCAGACTGGAGTGCAGTGGCACGCTCCTGGCCACCACAGCCTTGACCTGCTGGGCTCCGGCAATCCTTCAGCCTCAGCCTTCCAAGTAGCTGGAACTATAGGCGTGCACTACCACGCCCGGCTAATTTTTTAATTTATTGTAGAGATGAGGTCTCGCCAAGTTGCCTAGATTGGTCTCGAACCAGGGACTCAGGCAATCCTCTCACTTCAGCCTCCCAAAGTGCTGGGATTATAGGCATGAGCCACCGAGCCCGGCTGATTTCTGGACTCTTAAAAGTACCAAATCTTTATTTTGTTTTTCTTAATCGGAGTCTCACTTTGTCTCCCAGGCTGGAGTGCAGTGGCACGCTCACCGCCACCGCAGTCTTGACCTGCTGGGCTCAGGCGATCCTTCCATCTCAGCCTTCCAAGTAGCTGGAACTGTAGTACCACCATGCCCAGCTAATTTTTTTATTTATTGTAGAGACAAAGTCTCACCAAGTTGTACAGGCTGTTCTTGAACCCCTGGGCTCAGGCAATCCTCTTGCCTCTGCCTCCCAAAGGCATGAGCCACTGAGCCCAACTGTCTTAGTGTTCTAGTGCATGTTTCTTCCTAAATGAGTTTTTATTTAACTATTTTTAATTTTTACCAAATTTATACATGCATATAATTTTAGAAGTCAAAGAGTTATTCTACAAAACAGCAAAAAAACTATGGTCTCTGTACAAAACCTTAATTATCTTTTCCCAGAAGCAAACATTTCAATGTTCAATTGGTTTTATCTTCCTATATCTTTTTTTTTTTTTTTGGTCAGAATTTCACTGTTGCCCAGGTTGGGATGCAGTAGCACAATACAGCTCATCACAGCCTCCAACTCCTCCAACTCCTGGGTTCAACCGATCCTCCTGTGTCAGCTTCCCAAGTAGCTGAGACTACAGGTATATGCCACCATGTCCAGCTAACTTTTTAAATTTTTTTCTAGAGATGAGATCTTGCTATGTTGCCCAAGGTGGTCTCAAACTCCTGGGCTCAAACAATCCGCTCACCTTTGCCTCCCAAAGTTCTGGAATTACAGGTATGAGCCACCGTGCCTGGCCTTCCTATATCTTAATAACAAGTTATTTTAGTCAGAGTTCAGTACAGGAAATAGTTATAGTCAGGGTTCAGTGCAGGAAATAATACACTCTAGTTATATTTAACAGGAAGGAATTTACAAAAGGTATTTAGAGCTTTAAAAAAAATTTTTTTGAGTCAGAGATCCCTCATCTTTATCTCTCTTGATCTAACCTCTCACTTCGTTGGAACTTCCTGAGGAAAAGAGCAAAGGAGAAAAAATTTTGCAATTTTTTCTGAAAATATCTTTTTTATTATTACTACATCTGAGTAATAGTTTTACTGAGAATAGAATTCCAAGTTGCAAAACTCGCATCTAAATTTGGAAAGCAATGCTCTGCTATCTTCTAGCTTCCAGTGCCACTCTTGAGAAGTCCTGTACCATCTGAGTCTTGATCTTTTTTATATGACCTGTTTTTTTCCTTTTGCCCAATTTTAGAATTTTTCTCTTTTCCCTTGGTATTTTAAAAGGCATATCATCATGTGATATGCCTTGGACTTCATTACTTTTGCTAGACATTTGAAGTCCATCTCAATTTGGAATCTTAGATCTCAGTTCTGAGAAATTTACTTGAATTATTTTTTTGATAATTTCCTTCCTTCTTTTTTGTGTCTTTGTTCTTTCTAGAAATATTATCATCTATCTAGATCAACAATCTTATTTTAACATATAATGCTATTTATATTTCTTTATCCTCTGCTGCTGCTGCTTCTTTTTTTCTCTTCTTCCTCTTCTTCTTCTTTTTGAGTCAGGGTCTCACTTTGTCACCCAGGCTGAAGAGCAGTGACATGGTCATAACTCACTACAGCCACAACTTCCTGGGCTTGGTAATCCTACCGTTTCAGCCTCCCAAGTAGCTGAGGCTACAGGCACAAACTATCACACCTGGCTAATTTTTTGATTTTTTTGTAGAGATGAGGTCTCACTATGTTGCCCAGGCTGTTCTTGAACTCATGTGCTCAAGTGATCCTCCCACCATGGCCTCCCAAAATGTTGAGATTATAGGCATGAGTCACCATGCCCAGTTTATCCTTTGCTTCTTTTTAGAAGATTTCTTCAACTTTAAATTCTAACACTTAAGCTGGGCTCGGTGGCTCAGCCTGTAATCCCGCGCTTTGGGAGGCTGAGGTGAGTGGATTGCCTGAGCCCGCGGGTTCGAGACTCGCCTGGGCAACTTGGTGAGACCTCATCTCTACAATAAATCAAAAAATTAGCCAGACGTGGTAGCACGCGCCTGTAGTTCCAGCTACTTGGAAGGCTGAGGCGGAAGGATCGCCGGAGCCCAGCAGGTCGAGGCTGCAGTGGCCAGGAGCAGCCACTGCACTCCAGTCTGGGCGACAGAGTGAGACTCCAACTCAAAAAATAAAATAAAATACAAAAAATGAAAAATAAAATAAAATTTAAAAAATAAAAAATGAATTCTAGCATTTCTATGGAAATTTTTATTTGGAAATTATATTTTTAATTAAAAACGTTTCTCTTCAGTTCTCTAAATATTCATATTTATTGACATTCTATTTTCATGGAGACATCTTATTTCTATGAAAATATTAATAGCAGCAGCGGATTTTATTATTTGGTTATTTACATTGTCTCTATTTCTCCTACATTTATGAATTCTTATGTTTTCAATCCCCGTCTTTTATGTCAAAGGCTTTTGTCACATGATGATTGTGTTGTTACTAATTTATTTATGATGCAGCTAAGCAGTTCCGCATTGCAGTCCGCACAATATTAAGCTTTGTCATTAGAGGGCGCTAGAGGGACATTACAGGAGGAAAGACTCTTCTTGGTTCTGGGAGCTGCGGTTTTTGATTGTTGCTTCTGCTGCAGGGCCCATCAGTGACTCCGTGGGGACTTCTGGTAGACTCCGTCCCAGCCGCGTGCTGAGAGCCAAGTGTTCCCTCTGCGAGCTGGTCCTGACGTAGACACTGCATGTCCCAGGCCTTGAATGTAGTGAGTGGGCTCCTGATGCCCCCATTCCCTCCGTACCTCCCCTTCAACCCTGCTTGCCCACGACTGTGCACGGGCTTTGGCCCCCGCATCCTAGTGAAGTTATCTGCCACCCAGTGGGCTCATCCACACCTTCTACAATGTGGTCTGAATCTAGCTTTGGTGTAGAAATGCCCTTCCAAGTGTGTCTGCCTTTGGGTGCTCTCCCTGAGCCCAAGGGCATTCTTTTTTTTTTTAATCAATATTTTTTATTTTGATATTGTGGGGTATAGTTAAGGGTTAGGTATACAAATATGCTTCGTTCAGGCACCCTTGTTGATAAGGGGTGTCTCCCCGTTCAAGGGCATTCTTTAGCGTTTCTTTGCATCTTTATAGCTTCTCCCCTGTTACAGCCAATAACTCTCCCCATTGAATTTTTTTTTTTTTTTTTTTTTGAGTTGGAGTCTCACTCTGTCACCCAGACTGGAGTGCAGTGGCCGTTCCCGGCCACCGCAGCCTCGACCTGCTGGGCTCCAGCGATCTTTCCACCTCAGCCTTCCAAGTAGCTGGAACTACAGGCGCGCGCTACCACGCCCGGCTAATTTTTGATTTATTGTAGAGATGAGGTCTTGCCAAGTTGCCCAGGCGGGTCTCGAACCCGCGGGCTCATGCAATCCACTCGCCTCAGCCTCCCAAAGGCGCGGGATTACAGGTGAGCCACCGAGCCCGGCTCCCATTGAATTTTATCTGTTCAAATTAGGGCTTGGCGTCTGTCTCCTGATTGTACCTTGATGGTAGAGTAATCCTTGGCTTAGACCTTAAGCTGCTTGGAAACTCCAAGTGTGAGGGTGTTGTTTTCACTGGGTTTCAGTGTAGTGCATTTGGGTGGAACTGATTCTCCAGAAGATTTGTATTCAGGGTCCAGTCAGGTGAAAGAAAAAAACTTAAATATCTAAAAAGAGGCAATTTTAGCCGGGCTCGGTGGCTCAGCCTGTAATCCCGCAACTTTGGGAGGCTGAGGCGAGTGATTGCCTGAGCCCGCAGGTTTGAGACCCGCCTGGGCAGCGAGACCACATCTCTACAATAAATCAAAAAATCAGCCGGGCGTAGTAGCTCATGCCTGTAATTCCGGCTACTTGGAAGGCTGAGGCGGAAGGATCGCCGGAGCCCAGCAGGTCGAGGCTGCGGTGGCTGGGAGTGGCCACTGCACTCCAGTCTGGGCGACAGAGTGAGACTCCAACTCAAAAAACAAAACAAAAACAAAAACAGGCAATTTTATATAAAGTGTTTTTACCCACACACTGAGACCAAAAAAGACAAAAAGTGGGGGGTGCACTGAGTATTGCAGTGGTAGAACGTGTTGGAATCAGGCAGCTAGCTCTTCCTAACGCTGGGGTAACCTAAGGAAGACGTTCAGATTACTCAGTAGTAGCATCTGCGAGGAAGAGCACTGAGGAGCTGAACTTAGACCCCTGAAGAGGGGCCTGGCCTACGAGCTGGTATTGTGGGACAGTGGGACAAGACTGATGCTGGGAGTGGAGAACTACAGATTGGAACTATCTATGGCTAACCAGGCCAGCTGTTGCTGCTGGGCTGAAGACACTTGACTGTGGTGGTGATGACAGGATTCGAAAGCAAAGGAGTGGGTCCCTTCTTCCTCTTCAGCCCTGAGGCTCTCTCTACACCTTTAAGAAGGAGTCAGCTGAGAAGGAAATGGTGGAAGAGTATGCTTGAAGCCAAGTGACAGTAGCTTAATGCCCATCAAAACCCCTTACTGCTGTGATTTTAGGTTTTTTCCTTGGTCTGGTCAGTCTCTCCAAAGAGGGTTTCTCTATATTATTCTGAGTCTGGCTGCCAGATTTCTCAGAACTGACTAGGAGTAGTGGACCAGGAAGACTTACTATTTTATTTGTAGGCTTTGATTTAATCATAATAGTTTTTGGTATTATTCCCAGAACCTCTGTGACATGACTTCTCCAGCAAGCAATCCACTCATTAAGGTAGGATATGGGGGATCACTCTTCTGTGTCTGGTGGATTATGCGATCTGGCGCTGTAATGACTCCCTACAGGCTGTCAGTTTCTGGTTCCAGGTGCTCTTGCATCCCCACTCGCAGAGGTGCGTGGTGCCTCTATTCTTTGCTGGACTTTTGCTGTGTGGAATTAGTTGGCTCCGGGATTCTCCCACTGACCTCTTACGTTTGTTTCTTTTATCTGCTAAAATATTTGTCCATTTGCCGTCCAAACCCTGATTCACTTATCTGTTTATTAATATTTAGATTGTATAGCTCCTGTGTTTGTTTCATTTTGTTTTGTAGGCTGTTGCCTTTGAAAACCCCTTTACTATGTTTTGATGGAATTTCTGGTGGGAGCAGAGATGGCTGTGCTCAGTCAGCCACATTAAGGCCAGAAGACCCAGGTAAGTCTGTGGTGTAGATGTGGCAGACTCTGGGTACCCAGAAGGGCTTGACAGGCACCAGGTAGAAGTGGATACCGGGAAGCCTTTCTTTTTTTTTCCCTTCATTTTCTCTGGCCTGTCCTCTCTCCAGGTGGCCCTGGGGCTCTGTTTCAGTGAATGCCTCAATGCATTTCCAACAAAACCCTTTCCTACGGAGCCAGACAGTCAAGAGTCCTAACTGATGTGCTATCGTGATGGAGTGATCTTCTGGGAACAAGAGGGAGTCTGTAGTTTTCATTTTATTTGTATTGGCCTCTGATTAATGATTGGAAATAAATAGGCTAATTTACATTTCCTGCTGTTGATGCCCATAAAATACTTGCATTTTATATTGCTGCCAAAAGCAAGAACTGCAGAAAAGTTGGATCTGACGGCAATCTTTTTTTTTTTTTTTTTGAGTTGGAGTCTCACTCTGTCGCCCAGACTGGAGTGCAGTGGCCGCTCCCGGACACCGCAGCCTCGACCTGCTGGGCTCCGGCGATCCTTCCGCCTCAGCCTTACAAGTAGCCGGAACTACAGGCGCGCGCTACCATGCCCGGCTAATTTTTGATTTATTGCAGAGATGAGGTTTCGCTAAGTTGCCCAGGCGGGTCTCGAACCTGCGGGCTCAGGCAATCCACTCACCTCAGCCTCCCAAGGCGCGGATTACAGCCTGAGCCACCGAGCCCGGCTCTGACGGCAATCTTAAGTGTAAAGAGATTCTCTTTTGCTCAATAATTTTCTTCTTCCATTAAAAAACAACATTTCTGGCCGGGCTTGGTGGCTCAGCCTGTAATCCCGCGCCTTTGGGAGGCTGAGGTGAGCGGATTGCCTGAGCCCGCGGGTTCGAGACCCGCCTGGGCAGCGAGACCTCATCTCTACAATAAATCAAAAAACCAGCCGGCATGGTAGCGCATGCCTGTAATTCCGGCTACTCGAAAGGCTGAGGCGGAAGGATTGCTGGAGTCCAGCAGGTCGAGGCTGCGGTGGCCAGAAGCGGCCACTGCACTCCAGACTGGGCGACAGAGTGAGACTCCAACTCAAAAAAAAAAAAAAATTTCTCATGTTCAAAATTTTAAGAGATAAAATATACATAGTGTAAGAAAACAAAAGTAACCTTTAACCCCAATACATAGCGCTAGACATTGCTAATGTTCTGGCATTTTTTTTCTAATTTTAAAAAAATTGGATATATACTTCTGCTTAACTGTATGTTATAAACAATATCTTACCTTTAAAATTTCTTTATGAAATAATTTTAAGTTACTGCCTAACATAATGCCATATGATATACTCTTTTATTGGACTTGTGAACTCTTTCACTATTACAAGTAATGCTACCATAAACATTCTCTTTCTTTTTTTTGGCCATAAACATTTTTGTACAACAGGCTCTTAGTACCCATTACCAGAATATTTCCAAAAATATTGTACCCCCAACTAGTATGATGTAATCAACTCACAAATATTTCAGACAAAAAACAATAAGACAATAAAAAATAATACAAATAAAAATAAAACAACTGTTTACAGAGCATTTACATTGCATTGGGTAGTATAAGTACTCCAGAGATGATTTAGAGTATACAGGAGGATGTGTGCAGATTATATACAAATAGCAGGCCATTTTCTGTCAGGGACTCAAGCATCCACAGACTTTGGTATCCTGTGGGGTGGGGTTGGGGGTGTCCTGGAAACCATCCTTCCCTGGATGCCAAGGGATGACTATATGTGAGTGCTTGTCTCACCACACCCTCACAGGAATGGAATCATTTCCTAAAAACAAAACAAAACTCAAATTCCTTTTTTAAACCACTACCTGAACAATTCAAACATGCTTTTAAATAAACTGTAGAGTGTAAGAGGGTTGGTGATAAGATTTTATTAACTTTAACCAGAAAGGATTTTAAAAGATAAATGGTCCTGGTAACTAAATAAGATTAAACAACCATCATATTAATTATTATAGAAATTAAAATAATTGCCTTTGGCAAACACTTTCTACAATTAATTTACTATATGTCAAGTAAACATATGGAAAATTAATTGCATACATTTTTCAGGATTCCCTGGGAAATCAGTTGCTGTTCTCAGAAGATCCTTGAAGTAACTTCTGAGGTTTTTCCATGTCTCTACTAGGTGACTGGTTATACTTGCTTTGATTTTTTTTCCAATAAGAATGAAAAGTGAGGTAAGGGACCAGGTCTGTCTTATTGTAGTAATGCCTCATGATTTGGCTGGTGACTCAGTTCACTGTTGGTTCATGAACTGAAGCAATCCCTCCCTAAGCAGCCTTTTTTTTTCCTTTTTTTGAGTTGGGGTCTGAGTCTGTCACCCAGGCTGGAGTACAGTGGCATGCTCATGGTGACTGCAGCCTCAACCTGCTGGGCTCAGACAATCCTTCCAGTTCAGCTTTATAAGTAGCTGGAACTACAGGCATGCACCACCACTCCTGGCTAATTTTTAATTTTAGAGATGAGGTCTTGCCATGTTGCCCAGGCTGGTCTTGAACCGGTGAGCTCGGGCAATCCTCTTGCTTCCCCCTCCCAAAGTGCTGTGATTACAGACATGAGCCACAGCACCCGGCTCCCCTAAGAAGCTTTCTGAAGGACACCAGCTCTGGTGTTCCCCATGGGCTCCTGCGGAGCATCCCTTGTGCAGAGGTTGGGTGGGAGCACAGGCTGAGTGCCTCAGTTTTCATGAGGCAAGGTAGCTCTGTTGCTGGTCCAGTTGAGTTCTTAAGGAATGCAACATAGCCAAGCATGGTGGTGTGTGCCTGTAGTCCCAACTGTTTGGGAGGCCAAGGTGGGAGGATCACTTGAGGCCAGGATTTTGAAGCTGCAGTGAGTTATGATCACACCACACAAAAAAAAAAGTTTTATAGCTGCAATGCTCTCACCTCTGGGTTCTCTAAATTATGTCTCTGGATAACAAACATGTACATCCTCATATTACTTTTTTTTTTTTTTTTTTTTTTAGTTGGAGTCTCATTCTGTCACCCAGGCTGGAGTGCAGTAGCACACTCTTGGCCACTGCAGCCTCGACCTACTGGGCTCAGGTGATCCTTTCACCTCAGCCTTCCAAGTAGCTGGAACTATAGGCATGTACCACCATGCCCAGCTAATTTTTTAATTGTAGAGATGAGGTCTTGCCAAGTTGCCCAGGCTGATCTCAAACCTGTGGGCTCAGATAATCCTCTCACCTTGGACTTCCAAAGTGCTAGGATTATAGGTGTGAGCCACCTTGCCCGGCCTACTTTTTTTTTTTTTTAGACCCTGTTGGAATCTCTTCCACTGAGTTGTGATTTAATTGTTCTGCCTTTCTCTTTGTCTAAGTTTGCTACAGCAAAAAAAAAAAAAAAAATCATATGAAATTGATGATTGAGTTTGCTACAGAAAGTTTGCTGAGAACTTTTACTTGACATTACCCAGTGTCCCTTATTAAATACATCATATGAGAAATTTATTTTAAGATTTATTTCCAGAGAAAGTTTTGTTTCCTTCCTTTTGCTCATAAGGACTACAGGCTGCTCATATTCCTCTTCTTGCTCTGGTTGCCAGAGAACTTAAAACGACAGCTCTCTCAAGTACTTCAGTGTTATAACCTAGAAGATTTGAAATATTTCTAACTTCCTTTTCCGTGGTTTGTATGCTTTAAAAATTTTCATGTATCAGCCTATAATCCTGCGCCTTTGGGAGGCTGAGGTGAGTGGATTGCCTGAGCCCGCGGGCTCGAGACCCGCCTGGGCAGTGAGACCTCATCTCTACAATAAATCAAAAAAAAAAAATCAGCCAGGCATGGTAGCGCATGCCTGTAATTCCGGCTACTCGGAAGGCTGAGGCGGAAGGATCGCCGGAGCCCAGCAGGTCGAGGCTGCGGTGGCCGGGAGCAGCCACTGCACTCCAGTCTGGGTGACAGAGTGAGACTCCAACTCAAAAAAAAAAAAAAAAAAAAGAAAAAATTTTCATGTGTACGTATTTACTATTATTTCATCATATGTGTTTATTAGCTATTTCAAAAAATCTGTGGAAAAAGATAAAGTATAAGTAAATGTACATTAAAAAATTCACCTTCTCTTCAACAAACCTCCAGGGATGCCAGACACATAATACATACTGGCAGTGCCAGTCACAGAGTCTGTTCTACATACTGCGCCTGATGAGAGAGCAGCCCTAGGCAGCTTGGCTGCACTTTGGACCAGGTGTTCCTCCATCCTCTGGCTACAGCTGGTTGGTCCAGAGGAGGGCTCCTGATTCAAGGTCAGCCAATAGGCTGGCCAGTGGCCAGAGATGTAGCATGACACTGAAAGTTGAGCTAATCAGTCAGATGCTGTCTATTAGGAATTCACATAAAGAAGTGGCTGGTAGTAAGACAAAAATTCTGAAAGCAGTTTATTGTAGCAGATAAGAGTTTGAATTAAAAAAAAACTGGGTTTAAATCTTATTTTTTTTGTCAGGGGCGGTGGCTCATGCCTGTGATCCCAGCACTTGTTTTGGGAGGCAGGGGCAAGAGGATTGCCTGAGTCCAGGGGTTTGAGACCAGCCTGAGGAAATTGACGAGACCTCGTCTCTAAAGTAAAAGGAAAAAAAGAAAAAGAAAAAAAATCTTGTTTTTAAAAATTTACTAAATGTGTACCTCTGAAAAAAATATTTTACCTTCCTGTACCTCAGTTCCCTCAAAGAGGAATCATAGTATGTACGTACTTAAGAGTGTTGTTGTAAGGATCAGATGTATCTGTGGCTATCACAGACCTGGCACTAAGTGGTAGTGATGATGATGGTGATGATAATGATGACAATAATCAATGTGTGATGGTGATCGTGTTGTTGTTGAAGATGAGGATGATCGGGGGAAGGAGGAGAGAGGAGGAGAAGGAAGAATAAACTGGAAGGGCTTTGATTTGCAATGAGGAAACAAAGTCCAGAAGTTAGGAAATAGAGGAAGAATTTTTCAGTAAGTTAATGTCAACAGAAAAAAGTCAACGTAGAGGATAATAGGTCACTCTGATGGCTGACATACAAAAACAAAAACAGGGTTTATGAATGAGAGAAGACAGAGGGGAGAGGGGGAAAAAATGCAGGCAGTTTGGGAATAGTGGTGGGAAGGCCAAAGCAACTCCATCTTGGATGCTCATCCACCAGATTGACTTCTGACTAACCCCAGTTCTTGGAAGGACTCTAAGATTTCCCATTTATCTATTATTGCTCATGTAAGAGCAGGCACTTACTGTAAATCCTGCTCTTAGGTCAGACAGTCTTGATGTCATTATACTTCAATTGTTCTACACATCCCTTGGAGTCACCCTTTCCTTGTAGTATATATGCCCTGGGTCTGAGGGGTAATGGTGTAGAATCCACCATGTTGTCTCACCACCACCAGAAAGACAGACTTGGCTTCTGTTCCTAAGTCTCTATTAAATATTTCTTTTTAAGAAACTGGATACTGGATAAATCAGCCTCTTTCTTCAGCCTTTTGATTTCCTTGGACTTTGGAGATAACTTTTCATAGACCTGCCCACTGTAAAATAAGTGGGTTTTGTTTTTCTTTTCTTCCTTCCTTTCTTTTTTTTTTTTTTTTTTCCTTGAGTTGGAGTCTCACTCTGTTGCCCAGGCTAGAATGCAGTGGCACACTCACGGCCACCTCAGTCTCGACCTACTGGGCTCAGATGATCGTTCAGCCTCAGCCTTCCAAGTAGCTGCAAATATAGGCACGTGCCACCACACCTGGCAAATTATTTGATTTATTGTAGAGATGAGGTCTCACCAAGTTGCCCACACTGGTCTTGAACTCGTGGGCTCAGGCAATCCTTTCACCTCAGCCTCCCAAAGTGCTGGGATTATAGGCATGAGCCACTGTACCCGGATGACCTCCCTCCTTCCCTCCCTCCCTGCCTCCCTCCCTCCCTCCATTCCTTCCTTCTTTCCTTCCTTCCTTCTTCCCTTCCTTCCTTTTCTTTTCTTTCTTTTTTCTTTTTTTTTGAGTCAGGTCTCACTTTGTCACCCAGGTTGGTGGTATGATCACAGCTCACCACAGCCTCATATGACTATACCTGCGTAGTTCATGTTGTTCAAGGGTCAACTGTTTTTTTCTTTTTGTTTTTTTTTGAGTTGGAGTCTCACTCTGTTGCCCAGACTGGAGTGCAGTGGCTGCTCCCGCCACCGCAGCTTCGACCTGCTGGGCTCCGGCAATCCTTCCGCCTCAACCTTCCAAGTAGCTGGAACTATAGGCATGCGCTACCACGCCCGGCTGATTTTTTGACTTATTGTAGAGATGAGGTCTCGCCAAGTTGCCCAGGCGGGTCTCGAACCCGCAGGCTCAGGCAATCCGCTCACCTCAGCCTCCCAAACCATGGGATTACAGGCTGAGTCACCGAGCCCGGCAAAGATCGACTGTTTTGTTGCTACATTAGACAAGTCATAAAATAGGATGTCAAAGCATGTGTAGTAAATTAAAACTCAAAATAATTACTTTAGAGAAAATCAAGTGAAGTATTGCTAATTTTTAGGCAATTCCAGCAGAAATGAGATTTTTTTTTTTTCTTTTTTGTAGAGATAGTGTCTGGCTGTTTCCTAGGTGGTCCCAAACTCCTGACCTCAAGCAATCCTCCTGCCTTGGCCTCCCACATTGATGGGATTACAGGGATGAGTTACATTGATTTTTGCAAAGAAATCAGAACATGAACTCCCTCCACTCACCTGTATCTGCTTCCTAGGGCTGAAATTAGTGCCATCAGGCAGGTTCCCACTGCCTACACATCTTCCTTTTGTTATTTTCTAAAAGCCCCATTTCTAAAATTCCTTTAATGATCGTCTCCTACAGAAGGTAACATTTGAAGTTCTTAATTCGATTCAGCTGTACAGTTACTTATTAAGAAGAGATTATTAAGTTTTCCGTGCTTGAGGGAGAGTCAAAAAGAGTAAGACTTAGTTGATGTTTAGCAGAGGAAGATACGTTCTGGACACAGATAATAATGATAGAAGACAGAGGTAAGAAGAGCTGTGGGGGCTGTCAAAGGAGCATTGAGAATCCTGGGACTCTGGGGCTACCCCAAGGAGGCTATTTTGTTTGTTTGTTTGTTTGTTTGTTTGTTTGTTTGTTTGTTTTTGAGTTGGAGTCTCACTCTGTCGCCCAGACTGGAGTGCTCCCGGCCACCGCTCCCAGCCACCGCACCCCGCCACCGCAGCCTCGACTGCTGGGCTCCGGTGATCCTTCCGCCTCAGCCTTCCAAGTAGCCGGAATTACAGGCGTGCGCTACCACGCCCAGCTGATTTTTGATTTATTGTAGAGATGAGGTATCGCCAAGTTGCCCAGGCAGGTCTCGAACCCGCGGGCTCAGGCAATCCACTCACCTCAGCCTCCCAAGGCGCTGGATTACAGGCTGAGCCACCAAGCCCAGCTGAGGCTATGTTTTAAAATGTGTTTACAGGCCTTTTCCATCATCAAAGTTATTATCATATGTGTATTGGAAACTGCAGAAAAGCATTTCTTTTCTTTTTTTTTTTTTTTTTTTTTTAGTTGGAGTCTCACTCTGTCACCCAGACTGGAGTGCAGTGGCGGCTCCTGGCCACCGCAACCTCGACCTGCTGGGCTCCGGTGATCCTTCTGCCTCAGTCTTCCGAGTAGCCGGAATTACAGGCACGTGCTACCATGCCCAGCTAATTTTTGATTTATTGTAGAGATGAGGTCTCGCCAAGTTGCCCAGGCAGGTCTCGAACCCGCGTGCTCAGGCAATCAACTCACCTCAGCCTCCCAAAGGCGCGGGATTACAGGCTGAGCCACCGGGCCCGGCTCAGAAAAGCATTTCAAAAGTATTAAAAACTAGGCCATTGTGAAGGTTGATTTTTTGTGTGTGAAATTGGCTAAACCACAGTACCTACACAGTCAAACATTATTCCAAATGTTTCGTCAATGGTATTTTTTAGATAAGATTAACATTTAAATTGGTGGGCTTGGAGTAGAGCTGATTCCTCTCCCTTATGTGGATGGGCCTCATTCAGTCAGTTGAAGGCCTGAATAGAAAAAGTACTGACCTTCCCCAAAGAAGAGGGAATTCTGCTTCCAAGCTGCCTTCAGACTCCAGCTGCAACATCAACTCTTCCCTGGGACTTCAGTTTGCAGGGTGACCCTGCAAACTTTGGACTTGTTAGTCTCCACCATAGCATGAGCCAGTTCCTTAAAATCTCTCTGTCTCATATACATATATGAGAATACATGTATGTGTATATATTTTCATATATATGTGGATATATATATGTATATATGTATATAAAATGTTATTTATATGTACATATTTTGGTTCTGTTTCTTTGGAGAACCCTGACTAATACAACCATCATTCTCTTTTTTTTTTTGAATTGAAGTCTCACTTGTCTCCCAGACTGGAGTGCAGCCTCGACCTCCTGGGATTCACCGATCCTTCCACCTCAGCCTTCCAAGTAGCTGGAACTACAGGCACGCGCTACCACACCCGGCTAATTTTTTGATTTATTGTAGAGATGAAGTCTCACCAAGTTGCCCAGGCGGGTCTTGAACCCGCGGGCTCAGGCAATCCACTCACCTCAGCCTCCCAAGTCGCGGGATTACAAGCTGAGCCACCAAGCCCGGCTTATCATTTTCTTTTTTAAACATTTTTTTCCTAGTCTTTTCTTTATGGTTAGACGGCTATTGTATTTTTTTCCCCAAGGACATTTTTTGAGGGCTGTTCTATGTTATTGTCACCAATTGCATGTATAATTGTATATATTCCTTTATGCCTTTAAAACAACTTATTATGACATTATCATCTCACTTGTTAATACAAAGATTGAATAAATGTCACTAACATGTCTCCCCAATGGTGTATGAAGTGCATAGTACATAATTTACAGTTTTTTCTGCTAAGTGTTTCTGCCACTTTTGATATTTTGTTAAGAGAGTAAGTTGTAATGGACATTCTTTGTTTATAAAGTTTTTTCCACAATTGAGAATTGTATAAATTCCCAGAAATAGGAATACCGTGTCTACGTCTAAAGAGGTACAAGGGAAGAACAGGCACCTGCAGCAGTCTGGACTGGAAATTGTATCAAGAACTGTTCTCTCTGTCTCTCTCTCTGTCTCTCTGTCTCTCTGTCTCTCTCTACACACACACACACACACACACACACACACACACACACACACACACACTTTGAGTTTTAGGAAGCAAACCAGTTGCCCACAGCTGCCCCCAAGTTCACGTTTAATAAGACACTATATAGAGTAGGGGATAATGAAAGAGAATTCTGGACACACTTAGAACTGGAAATTGGAGGATCTGGCTGCCTTCAGATTTCGGAGGCCTATCACCTCCCTATATGTGATATCCTGCTGGAGGCCTCTTGGCCTCACCTCCAGCATCATCTGAATTATAAGGGCCAACTTGCCTCCCTAAGATGGTGGTTCCCTTGAGCATGGGTTTTCTATGTAAAATACAAGCTCTCAATTCTTCCCTTGTTTTGGTCTAAAGAGAGGAAGAATTTTCCCCCACTCAGTCTAGCTCTGGCCCATCTACCTACCAGGATCTGTCTTCTTTAGGATTATTTAAAATGAGGATGAGCCACTCTCTGAAGCAGAAACATACCAGCCTATGGCCTGTGACTTCAGTGCCTTACGATCTGTGAGAGTGCTATATGGACAGTTGAAATACAAGGCAAGCTATACATAATTTTAATGTTCCAATAGTCACCAAAAAGGTAAAAAAAAACAGGTGAAGTTAATTTTAATAACTTTTTTTTAACCCAGCACATCCAAAATATTATGATTTGACAAGTAATCAATATGAAAATTTTTAGTGAGATATTTTTCATCTTTTGTACTGTCTTTGAAATCTCATATGTATTTTGCATTTAAGAGCACATTTTGCTGCATGTGGTCAGTGACTGCCATATGGGACAGCACAAACCCCTTGCACAGCTTCAGTGAGAAAACTAGCAACACTTGCTCTTCTTGGCTCATATGTGTTTCAAAAGTAAATTATTTAATCTTGAATGACAGACTTTGTTGAGCATCTATAGTCCAATCTTTGATGAGCTGGATCAGACTAGATGAGGTGACATCCTGAAGGGATATTCAGGCCTGCATGTATTTCTGGCCATATTTGGGGTCTCTGATTCCAAGCTCCCGAGGCTTGCTTGCTCCTTGAATGATTTCTCTCTGTTCCCCCCACCCCCACACACATACCCCTAGTATGTGGAACAAGCATGACTTGAGGGATATGAACATAAAGAAACTTTCACTATCATTCTCCTGCTGTCTCCTTAACTTGCTCAGTGGGCCAGTTTTCTCCATTCCAATATGAAAATATGATATGGACAGTACCAAGACTTTTCTGCTCTCTCTTAGATAATAAGTCCTATGGTCATTTTACATTATCAAACACAGAGTCAATTCGGGAATTCAATGTCTAGTTCCAAAGTTAAATCTTCTTCCCTTCAGCAAGGGCCTCCAGAGGGTGGGAAGATGAGAAATAGGGGAACAGCTCCCCTTCTTTTCTCTGCCTTACTTCTATCCCCTTTCTCCTGTTTTGTTTATGTGTTTTAACCTTCCAAAGTTGAGCAGAATGGGAAAGAATTAGAGAGCACAGGGGCTGGGGGGAGGGGAGTGAGAGTTCTTTCTTGCCCGATACGGTTGCAACAAGGCTTTGTGTTTTCTGGGACTGGCAGGTGCTTAAAGATGATTCCTCCTCCCTGCTTGCTTCTTCTGAGACCCCCTTTTCCCTACAGCCATGCCTTTGCCAGTGAGGCCCTCCTTCCAACATTTATTGCTCCCACAGCACCTAGGAATGCAGGGATCACTTCAGTTTCTCCCTGCAGAGGCCTGTTCACACCTGTAGGTGGCCACATCAGACAGGATTAGCTCAGTCCCACACAGGCTGGTTTCCTGGCATGGCTCACACTTAGTCTATTGGCAACACTTACACAACCTCAGCCTGGAAGAACTCTAGGATACAGGTCACCAGCACAGCTTCCTTCCTGTACTCCCACAGGCAGATAACCAGCTTGTTTCCTACCATTCAGTTTGCCAGGCAAGTGTGAGACATCAGTTCATTGCAACCTGTCCATTGGAGGGGAGAAGCTCTATACTGAACAACAGAAAAAGATTTGATCTTGGCTGGGCTTGGTGGCTCACGCTTATAATCCCAGCACTTTGGGAGGCCAAGGTGAGAGGATTGCCTGAGCCCACGGATTCGAGACCAGCCTGGGCAACTTGGCGAGACCTCATCTCTACAATAAATCAAAAAATTAGCCTGGCATGGTGGCGCATGCCTGTAGTTCTAGCTACTTGGAGGGCTGAGGTAGAAGGATCGTTTGAACCTGGCAGGTTGAGGCTGCAGTGGCTGTCAACATGCCACTGCACTCCAGTCTGGGTGACAGTGAGACTCCAACTCAAAAAAATAAAAAAGATTTGATGTTATCCTGGATTAGATGTTTATATGCACAAAGTAATATTGATTAACACCTTAAAATAACAAAACCCGGGGCTTTCTTGATCTAGAGATAGGAAAGAAAAATGGACCATGATCACTGTTTCTGTGGCTTGTTTTGGTTATCATTACATATGTTCAAAGGACTGTGCTATGAGAAAAATACAGTCTTTTCGATTTAACCATGACAGGCAATAAATGGATAATATCCACTTAATAAATAGATAAAATAAGGTCGATACAGATTAAACACTCTACTAAGGGTCAGAACTAGATTAGAACCCAGGTTTTCTGACTTCTTGAGTCTGTTTTTACTCTGTCACTCACTCAGGGTCACAGGATCACTGACTCACAGAATGTCAGTGTGACAAAGATCATCAGAAATCTAGTCACTGAAACAAAAGCCCCATAGAGGCAAGACTCCAGCTCACCATTGTTCCTCAGTGCTGAAGTCAGTGCCTGTCCGAGAATCAGCACTTAATAAATGTGAGTAGAGTAGAATGAATGGTTTAGTTGTTTAGTTTGTAAGTGAGAAAACAAACATCCAGAAATGTTAAGGGTATAAAAAAATGTAACTCAGGTATATTTTATAGATTATAGGATGAATACTTATTTTCACATTTAATCTCTCTCAAATAAGGATACATCTTACCATCAACGGCATGTCATAGTTTGTTTTTCTTCTGGTGATGTATAAAATAATGGTATGTTTTCTAGTAAATGATTCAATGAAGAGTGGTAGTTGTTTGTGAACATATGCTGTGCCTCAGTGCCAGCGAGCACAAGGCAAGGGGGGGTGGGACATGATGAGATCGAGCCAACCTCCCCCAGGCACTCAGGAGGGCACCATCCATCTCCCTAGAAGCACTCATTTTTGAAGGACCACTATTTAGTCATTGCCACTAGGGGGCTCACCAGACATTTTTATCAGACCAACACAGGCAGTCCGGAAGCCTCCCTTGACCAGGCCATTTGTTGCCATGGATACTGTTTCCATAGTGGCTTCCACTGTCACTGCATTTCCCCCATTATCTCTTTTAATCAAATCTCCATCCATATCAATGTAACAATTTTACCATACCAGATTTTTCTAATGGCTGGTTTTCATCAACTTGACATTGATAGTATTTGCCTTTACTAGTCAGTTCTGTTTTTAAAAAATATTTGTAGCCTCTGTGATCCAGTCTCTAATACTGCATTACACCTCAGCTCAATTCACAAATTGGGTATCAACTGCAAGCAGCTACACACAAGCAGTGAATACTAATTAAAACAAGGCAGAATGCGTCTGTTATGGTCTCCACATAAGAGAAATTTCTCTGCTCCACAGTGCATTGGTAGTTCACTTTGCTTGCTGCTGTATTTGATTACATTGCTAATGGTAATTATCAATATTGAAAGCTCCATTAATTTCTTTTCTTTTTTTTTTTTTTTGAGTAGAAGTCTCACTCTCTCACCTAGGCTGGAGTGCAGTGGTTCACGGTCACCGCAGCTTCGACCTGCTGAGCTCAGGCGATCCTTCTGCCTCAGCTTTTCCAGTAGCTGGAACTACAGGCATGCATGCCCATGCCCAGCTAATTTTTTTATTTATTGTAGAGATGAGGACTCACCAAGTTGCGCAGGCTGGTTTTGAACCCCTGGGAATCAGGCAATCCCCTCACCCTGGCCTCCCAAAGTGCCAGAATTATAGGTGTGAGCTGCTGCGCCTGGCCTTCCATGAATTTCTTAAAGGTCCCCAAAGAAGGTGTGAAACATTGAGGCATTTCACAACCTTTGCATTTACATGACAGCAATATTCATTAGCTTCTGCCAGGCCTCTTGGAGGCAAAAGCTGTTTACATGGCTCGCCACTGCATGCTCAGAGCCACACACAGTAATCAGCATACATGTCCTCAGCAAAGATATGATGGATGATTAAATGAATCATCACATGCCACAGCTCCTCATATGTAGAGGGTAGAAGCTGAAAAACTCTCCTGGGTGAAGAAACTCACAAACACCTTAAAGCCGTCTTACTTTAGGATTGCTGTCTCAAAATCTCTGCATGAGGTCCTGAGTTGAAAACAAAGCAACTCTGCTTGTGCCAGTCTTTCTTTTCTTTTTTTTCTTTCTTGAGTCAGAGTTTCACTCTGTTGCCCAGGCTGGAGTGCAGTGACACAATCATACCTCATCACCACCCCAGCTCCTAGCTCAAGCGATCCTCCTGTGTCAGCCTCCTGAGTAGCTGGAACTACAGGTGCATGCCATCACACCCAGCTAATTTTTTATTTTTTGGAGAGACAAAGTCTCATTATATTGCCTAGGCAGGTCTCAAACTCTTGGGCTCAAGCAGTCCTCCAGCCTGCACCTTCCCAAGTGCTGGGATTACAGGCATGAGCTACCACTCCCAGTCTCTTCACATTCTTTCAAAGGTAGGAACTGAGATGTCACAAATATTTTAATTAATTAATTAATTTTAAGACAGGGTCTTCCTGTGTCATCCAGGCTGGAATGCAACGGCGTGATCATAGCTAACTGCAGCCTTGAGCTCCTAGGCTCAAGAGATCCTCCTGCCTCAGCCTTCCAAGTAGCTAAAACTACAGTCACACACCACCAGAAATTTTTATTTTATTTTCTTTTATGAGCCGGAGTCTCACTCCATCGCCCAGGCTGAAGTGCAGTGGCATGCTCACAACCACCGCAGCCTCGACCTGCTGAGCTCAGGTGATCGTTCCACCTCAACCTTCCAAGTAGCTGGAACTACAGGCTTGCACTACCATGCCCAGCTAATTTTTTGATATGTTGTAGAGAGGAGGTCTTACCAAGTTGCCCAGGCTGGTCTTGAACTCGTGGGTTCAGGCAGTCCCTTCACCTCAGCCTCCCAAAGTGCTGGGATTACAGGTTTGAGCCACCACAACCGACCTTATTTTTAGTTTTTTTGTAGATATGAGATCTCTTTTTTTGTTTTTTGCTTTTGTTTGTTTGTTGTGGGGTGTTTGTGTGTATGCAGGGTGGTCTCTCACTCTTTTTTTTTTTTTTTTTTTTGAGTTGGAGTCTCACTCTGTTGCCCAGACTGGAGTGCAGTGGCACACTCATGGCCACTGAAGCCTCAGCCTGCTGGGCTCAGGTGATCTTTCCACTTCAGCCTTCCAAGTAGCTGGGACTACAGGCACGTACTACCACGCTTGGTTAATTTTTTGATTTATTGTAGAGATGAGGGCTCACCAAGTTGCCCAGTTTGGTCTTGAACACCTGGGCTCAGGCAAACCTCTCACCTCGGCCTCCCAAAGTGCTGGGATTACAGCTTGAGCCACCGCACCTGAACAGTCTCTCACTCTTGAAGTGAGCCTCCTGCCTTGGTCTTCCAAAGTGCTGGAATTACAGGCATGAGCCACTGCGCCTGGCTAAAAATATTTTTAAAAGTAGAACTCACTACTAATGGCAAATAAATGCCACAAATGTCAAAACTGATTATCTGTTTCCTGCCATTCATTGTATACACAAGGATGTTTTTTTCTGTGTGTCTACAACTTGTTCTCAGACTGGGACACCCAGTCTTTGCTTGGCTCAAAACCCACAACAGATTAAAGGAAAAATCCAAAAGCCTGTCACTGCAAGTCTAAGGAAGACTGAGGATAAAAGTTTTCACACCTGTGAATAATACTTATGAAGATGGTGTTGAGCAGTTCAACACTCGACATTCAGCCTGAATGAAAAATAAGATGTGAGTGAACCTGGAGCCAGAAAACTTGAGTTTAGCTCCCCCTCTTCCCACTTCGCTCTGCCTCTTACCATTCGGGTGGTTTGGGGGAAATTTATTTAACTTCTCTCAGCCTCAATCTTTGCATTTCTAAGATGGGATGGTTTTCCTACCTCACAGAGCTAATGTGAGGAAAAAAGGAATCACGTATGTGACAGTAGCACAAAGTGCCCACAAATACGTCATAAGTCTCAGGTCAATTACCCTCTCCCTTGGGACGCTCTTCTGGATCTGCACAGGCTGAGTGAGGTTCCTCCTCTGGGCTCTTCCCAACACATTCCTCTATCATAGAACTTAGCTTGTTGCATGTCAGATTTCTTTTCCTTGAGGGCAAGGACTATGTTGTTCACTTCTGTTAGTTTGCCACCTCTGCACTCAAAATAAGTTCCAACACATATAAGACATTGACTAAGAAAATCCTAATTTCCTTACATTTACAAACAAAACCAAAACGGAAGAAATAACACCAAAAGAAAACATGTGACCGGGCTTCTTATAATATCAGCACTTTGGGAGGCCGAGGTAACAGGATTGCCTGAGCCCACGGGCTCAAGACCAGCCTGGGCAACTTGGCGAGACCTCATCTCTACAATAAATCAAAAAATTAGTCAGATGTGGTGGCATGTGCCTGTAGTCCCAGTTACTTGGAAGGCCGAGGAGGAAGGATTGCCTGAGCCCAGCAGGTAGAGGCTGTGCTGGCTGTGAGCCTGCCACTGCCCTCCAGCCTGAGTGACAGAGTGAGACTCCAGCTAAAACAAAAACAAAGAAAACATGCATTCACTCATTTATTCCAAAATATGTATTTCATCCAATCTAAGATGACATTATAAGATACACTATTACTATGTCCCACTAGGAAAGAAAGAGTGTCTAGTGTGGTGGCTCATGCCTATAATCCCAGCATTTTGGGAGATGGAAGTAAAACGATTGCCTCAGCTCAGGAATTCGAGATCAGCCTGGGCAACTTGGCAAGAGCTCATCTCTGCGATAAATCAAAAAATTAGCCAGGCATGTGGTGCATGCCTATAGTGCTAGCTACTTGGAAGGCTGAGGTGGAAGGATCACCTGAGCCCAGCAGGTTGAGGCTGCAGTGGCTGTGAGCGTGCCACCACACTCCAGCCTGGGCAACAGAGTGAGATTCCAACTCAAAAAAAAAAAAAGGAAAGAAAGTGCTGCTGACTGAGCCATGGTATGCCATCAGGGGTAAGCCACATCTCATCTTCACCTTATACTATGATCCTGTGGGGGAATTGTACATTGGAGGCTTTACAAGGCACATGATTATCAAATTAAATACCTACTCTGTTTTATATATTGCCCTCAAGACCCCTATTCTCAAGGAACTGACATTCTAGTGGAGGAGATAGTGAGCAAATAAATTAACACATAAATAAATATAAGTTCAGCTTGTAATTAACTCCACAAAGAAAATAAATATGATGCAATATAGAGACTGAAGAAAGAGTCTGCTTAGATAAATCACAAGAAATGTTCTGCCAAGATTTGAAAAATGCTATGTGTTTACTAAGGTATGAAGCAATACCTTATAAAGGGAGAGTATTGAATCACTGTTGCTCGATAACTTCACCAAACATCTCATTTATAAAGATGGGGGACTGGACCAAAATGCACATTTGCAGACATTTTTATGAGGGATGACACACCTAAACAGGCATAGTTCCTGTTCAGGCACAATTCTATAGGGAGTGTGCTTACCTGCTCGCCTCAATTTGGGCAGCATAGTACTAGCATGTGCCAATTGGGTTCACTGGGACTTGGTACCACTCCTTTACAACACTGGAAGAGGTCCTTTAGACACTAGACTTTATACAGAGAAAAGGAGGATTAGCTGAGTAGGACTGAACTCAAATGATGGAATGAACTGTACACATTTACCAAAGAGATGGAATGCATAGATATGCGTGACAAATTACAATTTTACATGAGTGTATGTTATAGTTTGAAAGCCAACTGCCAAATCTGGTAGTTCAAGGTCCCAAAGTGTGGTTAAGTAGGTATTTCCCTTATTCAGTTTTTTCTTCTGGATGTTTCTGCAGCATCTTCTTCTCCTTGTATTTCTACCTTCAATACGATCTAGAGACCAGATGTCCATGCATCTGTCTGTAGGTCATCAAACACAGGAATCATACTTCCCTTCCCAGTAGTACCCTGAAGAGGTGATCATGTTCTGGAGAAGGTTACATAGTAAGTTGAGGGAGGTTGACTCAGTAAAGACCCTGTAACTTTGGCAGAACAGCTGACACAAGGGACATAAGTATCATGGGAATAATTACTACAGGCCAATTGCTGTTGATTTTAAGGGTGTTTCTTATGCCTCAATCCTGTGAATAATTCTGGGATCTTTGGAGAGCAGAAAAAAAAGAGACAGACTGAGTTTCTCTTTAATCCAACAGGAGCAGAGATGAACTGATTGATAGAAGATAAAAATTTCTGATATGCTTTTGCTCTCATGCTGTCACATGATAAAGATTCTAGGCTAAGAGTTATAGGAATTATTCTATTTACAGAGATTTTACAGTCTCTGCAATTGCTGAGGTGAAGAAACTCAAGTAAACAGACTTCCTCAGTTAGAATTTGTAGTTCTAGCAATTTCTTTGTCTATTGCACAAACCAAACATGTGCCAAGACTGCAAAAGTTCTGCCCCCTTGAAGCTTTAAGGCCAACTCTGGAATTCCTTTTGCTTGCCAATGCCCTTTGATAAATGTCCTACTCCTTAATTGCAGGCAGAGAATTTTATAGAGTCACAATTGGCTTTTCCAGTCTGTATGTTAACTAAGAGACTCTTTTCTGTCACTCTTTTTTCCTGCAATAAGCTGATATTCTTGCCACTATCTCAAATCACAAAACTCTCCCTTTGCCACAGGCTGCCTCTATGGGAGTGGAAGAGGGAAGTCATTTCATTATTATTCTTCCATTCCCCACTACGTGTAGCTCACATATTCTTAAATTCTTAGGACTAGAGAAGACCTAATACAGTGTTCTCCCAGTTGGGACTATAGATGAATTCTCAGAAGTCTACATGCTCTTCATGATGTTTTAAAAGAATGTGTTATATCAGTTAGGATCCCATTTGTGTAATCATGGAAGCTGCCCAAGTGAACTGCAGTGCACCACTCATCTACTATGTAAAATATCTGGGAGGAGCAGTCCAGGACTCAGCAATGCCACTAAGGACCCATGTGATTTATCTCCTCTGCTCTACTCCCAGCATAAAGGTTTTCACCTTGCTGTGTGTCTCCTCATAGTTTCAGCATGACTTGCTGTGCCTGCTGTCTAATACCTACATTCCAGGCAGGAAGATGAGCCAAGATGGAAGCAGGAAGGGCTTTCTCCCCAAAAGCCTCTGCCTTTTCTTCTTGAAGGGACACCAGAAGAGACTTCTGCCTACAACAAATTGGCCATAACTGTATCCATTCACCCCACCGGCTGCAAGGGAGACTGGGGACTTGGGTATTTTCAGCTGGGCACTTTGCCATTCCCCACGAAACTCAGGTTCTTCAGGTATGAAAGAAGGGGAGAATGGAGGTTGTATAGCAACTAGCTGTTTCCATCACGTATTTTCCTTTAGGTGATACCCCTTTTTTTTTTGAGTCAGAGTCTCACTCTGTCGCCTAGGCTGGAGTTCAGTGACACGCTCACCGCCACCACACCCTTGACCTGCTGGGCTCAGGCGATCCTTCTGCCTCAGTCTTTCAAGTAGGTGGAACTACAAGCATGCACCACCATGCCCAGTTAATTTTTTGATTTATTGTAGAAACAAGTTCTTGCAGTGTTGCCCAGGTTGATCTCAAATCTGTAGGCTCAGACAATCCTCTCACTTATGCCTCCCAAAGTGCTGGGATTACAGGTGTGAGCCACTGCGCCCAGCTAGCTGATAACTTTTTTGTTTGTTTTTGAGTTGGAGTCTTACTCTGTTACCCAGATGAGTGCAGTGGTCACTCCCGGCCACTGCAGCCTCGACCTGCTGGGCTCCGGCGATCCTTCCACCTCAGCCTTCCAAGTAGCTGGAATTACAGGTGCGTGCTACCACGCCCAGCTAATTTTTGATTTATTGTAGAGATGAGGTCTTGCCAAGTTGCCCAGGTGGGTCTCGAACCCGCGGGCTCAGGCAATCCACTCACCTCAGCCTCCCAAAGGCGCGGGATTACCGGCTGAGCCACCAAGCCTGGCTAGCTAATAACTTTTAAAGTCCCTATAACGTAGGCATTTCCTGGATTTTATTGATGACCAACATAAAACCAACATAAAGTTAATAGAAATGATTAGTCTTCACAATTGTCACAGCTTAACAAGACTAGAACAAAAATTGTCTTAAAATTTAAATGGCGCATTTACATTAAGTGAAGGCCAGATCGTCCCACAGCTGACTGAGAGACTAAGGCCTTGAGAAAGTTTGTACAGAGGAAATTCATGAAAGAAGGAAGACAGCACGTGGTGAAGGATATTTGCATAACTATAATATAACAATCGGTGCCTTAATTATGGGAGCAAAGAATCCTTTAGCGAGAGAACATCATGCATCACATTAAATTACTGCTGTTACTTCTAACTTTATTGGAACAGTAGTGCTATAAGTAAAAAGGGTGTATTCTTCATTTTCTGTTTCATATATACTCAGGTAATATAATAAAATATAGTTTAAACCAACACTGGGAGTTCTAAAAAATTTTTTTCCCTTTACAAATGTTTATCACACACTTTTGAGAAATACCAGTTTAATACTGGTATTTAAATCAATCCAATTTTTTCATTTTAAAAATTAGAGGTTGGCCGGGCTCGGTGGCTCAGCCTGTAATCCCAGCACTTTGGGAGGCCAAGGTGAGTGGATTACCTGAGCCCGCGTGTTTGAGACCCGCCTGGGCAACTTGACGAGACCTCATCTCTACAACAAATCAAAAATTAGCTGGGCGTGGTACCGCGCACCTGTAGTTCCAGCTACTTGGAAGGCTGAGGTGGAGGGATAGCCGGAGCCCAGCAGGTTGAGGCAGCGGTGGCCAGGAGCGACCATTGCACTCCGGTCTGGGTGACAGAGTAAGACTCCAACTCAAAAAAAAAAAAAAAAAAATGGAAAAAGAGGTCTTAGGAAGTTAAGGAACTTGCTCCAATGACACCCAAGTAGCTCATGATGAATCTCTGAGTCTTTTTAATTTCTAGGTGCCCCAGTCAATCATATCATTTGTCTCACCTAATAAAAATGTTCAGTATAATCTCTGTCTTAAGCACTATCTGGTAAGCAGTCTGAATTTTTTTTTTGAAAAAGAATATTTATCTGTAATGGCTTTATAGTAGCTAAGATATTCACCAACAGGAGAATAATCTATTCATACAATGGACAATTATCCAGCAATAACAAGAAACAAGCTATAGACATGCATCATGTCAATGCATCTCAAAACACTATTCTGATTAACAGAAGCCTTACATAAGAATAAAAACCTGTGAATGGGGAAAACAATAGGAGGGAGCATGAGGGAACTTCCAAGACTGTTGGAAATACAGCTTGACAGGGATTTGGACTATACAGATTTGTTGGTGTCCTGTGGCTGTTGTAACAATTTATCACAAACTTGGTCACTTAAAATAATAGACATTTATTCTCTAAGATTTGTAGAAGACAGAAGTTCAAACTCAATTCCACTGGGCTGAAACCAGGTTCCTAGAACACTTCCTTCAGAGGCTTTAGGGAAGAATCCATTTTCTTGCTTTTTACAACATCTAGCAGTCTGAATCTTACCCAACTTGTAGCCACAAGGCCTGGATGATAATAGGTGCTGCATAAATTTTGGAAACATGGCCTTAAACTGGATTCTAATATTTTACTATAGTACTATAATTTAACAGTAGTACCATGTTATAGTACCATCATTTAACAGTAGTGGTGATGCTGATACTAATGGCATCAAGAGTGAGCAAACAATCATCTACTATCTCCAGATGTCTTTGCTTTTTATCCTGAACTCATGGAACAGTTACATGCAATATCCCAGCTTTGTCTGTGGTCTTAGCCATCATTCATAGGCCTTTCCAATGAAAGAAAAACCCCTTCCTCCATGAGGCAGAGGAGTTCTTAGTCATAGGTCAGGTCTGGACTTTGTGTTCCTCATTTCACTCCATGATTGAGATATTTTTGCTATCAAAACCTGTCCCACATAGGTGCTCATACATACTTGTTGAATGACTGGTTGGCAACATCCTGTAGTCATGGCCTGGGTGTTGGGAGGACTCTAGTTTTTTGAGATACCAGAAATCCATATCCTTCAGCTCACAGATAGACTGAGATGGACAGACTGAGAGGCTAGATACTTAATAATTATTTTGTTAAATGAATATATATAGAGATGTGACCCAGACAGAAACAAACATTTGCTTTATTGATTTAATCCTATATCTGAGCTGTGCGTAACTCCTCCAGACCTGGTAGATAGAGACAATTTTCCAAAGAAATTAGCCATAGCCAGATAGAATCAGGAGATACTCTGAGCAGACAGGCATCCTCCAAAGTGTCACTGACACGCTTTATTCCCAGGACTAGCCACCTTTCTCACCTGGTGGTCCCAGGATCCAGACTGGGAGAAGGTAGCAAAAACCTGAGGATACACATCATACTTCATGGTCCTGCAGAGGCTGTTGGGGGTCTGACTTTTCGAGAACCAACTGTAGTCACTGCTGTAGTTCTCTTTATGGTGCACTCCAGTCCATGGCATGGTGATGGTAAATAACCCTGGTGGATGAATTTAATGGATGCAGGAAACACTTTTTCTAGGGAGGAAGAAAGTGGTTTGGTTTTAAGACTCTGCTTTCTCTTAATTCTGGGGATTGTGATGTATCAAGATCTGTCCAGCCCAACTCTCTGACTCTATGACCCCTTTGTCTATCACTGTTTTCTTCAGATCTTGACACTTACCACTAGAGATATATAATTTCCAAAAGTGTTGACATCATGTAGGGAGAAAAAAATGGAACCGGGGGTAAGAAATGGTAATAGAGATAATTCTTATTTTTAAAACTTTTGGGGTTGGAAGTTAAACATTTAGCAAGTTTGGGAACACAGACTTTCCTCTTACTTCCTGTATCCTGAGACTTTTGGGCCATCACTTGTTTTTAGTCCCTACAAGAGATCATGAAGGTGCTAATGCTAGTGACCTCTCTTCAACCCAGGCAAGCATGTCTGGTCTTTCATCATGATCCACATGATCAGAAATCCATTTGTTTGTGACAAAAGCAAAGTCCAGAAGGTCCTCCCTCTACTGGCAAATACTGAACATGACTCACGCGTGAGTCAAGTACATGTGGAAGCTTTTGTTCCATTTTCCTCTCGTCAATGTTTTCAGAATGCTCTCGTTTCATGGTGTCATTTTGATGGAATTAAATGTAAACACCTCAACTGTATCATGCATGACTTTCAGCTTTACTCACACTTACATACTGAGCCTAAGCTGTGGGTTTGCCTCTTGGGGCAGAGGTCAGTGCACAATGGCATCAATGACCAACAGAATTAACGAGGCTTCAATGACCTGCCTAAACTGACTAATCCTGCAAGCCGCCACTTGTTAAAATTTTAATATGCGCTTAATCCTTAGGTCAGAATGGCCATAAAGGACCAACCCTTCCCCATCAAGCAGCAGGCCAGAAGTGGAAGGCTTGAGTTTTAGACCAAAAGTCAGCAAGAGGAAGCCACAGTGTAGAACCCCTCAGATCTCCCCACTTTCTTTCTGTGTCCTGACTGAAAATCAAAGAGTACCTTGACCACTTTGTGACCTAGCCTGCTGCAGGTTTTTCCTAGCAGGCTTGAACCCAAACCAGGGCCTTGAACATTCCTGGGCATTGATAAAGGCACCTAGTTGTTATCCAAAACACTGAAAGGAACTTGCTCTGGCCTTGAGCGAAATTCCTTAAACCCTCATATAAACTCCATTCTCTGACCACCTCACTGGGTGAATGTACCTGGTAGAACACCCCTTTCCTCTCACCGTTCCTCATGAAGATTGCTATAGCCCTCTGTAAGCTCCTCGATAAGTGCTTTGGACGGATCACCCTGGCATTTAGTGCTTCTTTCTTTGGCATCTCAATCAGCCACATCTTGGTTTGGGGCACTCCCTTGTGGAAATTCCCCTAACACCATTTTTAGGGTGATTCCGGCCACAAGTTATGTCAGATGAGACATACAGGGCTGGCACAGAATTCTTTATCTCCTCTTGTAGAACTAATGGGTACTTCAGAGACAGAAAAATGCCCAGAACTCCCTTTTGAGAGCTGTAACAAATTGTTTTCAGTATAGAGAATCTGTGCTCATTAAAAACTACTCAGTCTTGGCTGGGCTCGGTGGCTCAGCCTGTAATCCCAGCGCTATGGGAGGCCAAGGTGAGTGGATTGCCTGAGCCTGAGGGTTTGAAACCCGTCCAGGCAACTTGGAGAGACCTCATCTCTACAATAATAATAATAATAAAAAATTAGCCCGGCATGGTAGCACATGCCTGTAGTTCCAGCTACTTGGAAGGCTGAGGCGGAAGGATCGCTGGAGCCCAGCAGGTTGAGGCTGCGGTGGCCGGGAGTGTGCCACTGCACTCCAGTCTGGGCGATGGAGTGAGACTCCAACTCAGAAAAAAAAAAAAAAAAAAAAATGTATATATATATAGATAGATAGATAGATAGATAGATCTATCTATCTATCTATCTATCTATCTATCTATCTATCTATATTTTTTTCTTTCTGAATTCCAAAGTGGGTAGTAATTGACACAAAAATAAGTAATTTCTGACATGAGTGAAACCATCCAAAATTTTCTATTTCCATATTTGCTCCCCAATTTTTTGTCTTCTTGGAAAGTTTCTAATCTTCTACATCCATCTTTGCCTAATGGTTCATGCCTTGCTCTAATTCCAACCATGGCTTATCATATTTGTATTTTTGTTTTTGTTTTTTGGTTTTTTTTGAGTTGGAGTCTCACTCTGTCACCCAGACTGGAGTGCAGTGGCCGCTTCTGGCCACTGCAGCCTCGACCTGCTGGGCTCCAGCGATCCTTCCGCCTCAACCTTCCAAGTAGCTGGAACTACAAGCATGCGCTACCACGCCCGGCTAATTTTTGGTTTATTGTAGAGACAAGGTCTCGCCTAGTTGCCCAGGCGGATCTCGAACCCACGGGCTCAAGCAATTCACTCACCTTGGCCTCCCAAAGTGCTGGGATTACAGGCTGAGTCACCGAGCCTGACCATATTTGTATTTTTATGATTTTTTCTCTGAGGACAGTGTCATTGCAGACCCAGGGACCACCAAGAACAGGGTCTTGCTATGCCACCCAGGCTAGAGTTCAGTGGTGTAATCACAGTTCACTGGAGTCTCGAAGTCTGGGCTCCAGCAATCCTCCTACCTTGGCCTCTTAAAGTGTTGGAATTATAGGCGTGAGTCACTATGCCCAGTCTTCATTTCTCTTTCCTTCTGCCTAGTCACCCTCTGTCCTCTCTCCCCTCCCTTTTCCCCTCCTCTCTTTGTCTCTTACAGCTTCCTCTCCCCAAATCCTTTAACTTTTATGCCAGTTGCTCCTTTCCTTTTTTTCCACCTCTGTCTCCCCCTGTGTCTTTGCAGAGCACTCTCTATGGAGGTTTCCTCACACCTGGCAATTTCTTGTGTGATTGTACCTCATCTCACCATGCTCACCTCCTTACCCTCAGAGGCCCTCATTCCCATGATGCCCTGCACATTCCTGGGCCAAATACTCACCACAATGAAGCCCAGTCCAACAAAGAGTACAACAGTGACCACGGCTGCAGTCAAGGATATGAGGGTAATTCCCAGTGGTGATAGGAACCCAGTGGGTTTCACTGCTGTGACTGAAGCTGTTTCCTCAGGATGACTGTCATCATTTTTAGTAGTAAAATCTGCTGCCACTGTGTCTGCAGTGACATAATCCTCAGTGGTCCCTGGTTCTGCAGTGATGTCATAATCATTGGTCCCTGGGGCTGCAGTGATGATCAATGGCCCCTGGGTCTGCAGTGACGTTGTCCTCAGTGGTCCCAGGGTCTGCAGTGATATAATCCTCAGTGATCCTTGGGTCTACAGTGACATTTTCCTCTGTGGCCTCTGAGTCTGCAATGATGTTATCCTCAGTGGTCCCAGAGTCTGCACTGATATAATCCTCAGTGGTCTCTAGGGTTGCAGTGACATCATCCTCTGTAGTCACCGAGCCTGTAGTGCTGTCATCCTCAGTGGCCCCTGGGTCTGCAGTGCCACTGTCCTCAGTGGCCCCTGAGTTTGCAGTGTCATCATTCTCAGTGGTCCCTGGGTCTGCAGTGCCGTCATCATCAGTGTTCCCTGTGTCTGCAGTGCCGTTGTCCTCAGTGGCCCCTGGTTCTGCAATGGTGTCGTCCTCAGTGGTCCCTAGGTCTGCAGTGCTGTCATCCTCAGTGGTCCCTGGTTCTGCAGTGCCATCATCCTCAGTGGCCTTTGGGTCTGCAGTGCCATTGTCTTCAGTGTTCCCTGGTTCTGCAGTGATGTCATCCTCAGTGGACCCTGGTTCTGCAGTGAGGTCGACTTCGTTGGCGTCTGGGTCAGCAGTGGGGTTGTCCTTAGTGGTTCTTGAATCTGCAGTGGTATCATTTTCTCTTGTTCTGGAGTCTTCAGAGTTGGTCTCTGGGTCCTTAGTGGAAATATTTTCACTTGCTCTTATTTAAAAATAATCTCATTTAATGTGGATTTTTATAACCTATCTTCATCTGCTCTGGTTAGTATTAATTTTTTTTTTTTTTAATTTTTGTAGAGACAGGGCCTCCCTATATTTCCCAGACTGGTCTCAAACTCCTGAACTCAAGTGATTCTCCTGCCTCTGCCTCTCAAAGTGCTCAGATTATAGGCATGAACTGTAGTACTTGGCCTCTGCTTGATATTTTTTATAACTATCCTTACATTTAAATGACACATATCCCTGGGAAATGTGGTTAGATTTGAGTCAAGGATCACCTGGTTTTTTAGATTTAATTCTGATTTTTTAAAAAATCCCTCAAGGATTCCTCATGCACTACAATATGCATGACCCCAGCTGAGCCATGTCCTGTGCAGGCCTGCTTGTCTGGTCTTTGATTCTGTCCTTTCTGGATCTGTTCTTTCTGTGGGACAGTAAATCTGACTCTTTCCCAACCTCACTCCCCTCTGAGCTGGTATTTCGGCAGTTGAGTATTCTGACTCCATGTCCACATGTGTCTCCTCTCATCCAGTTGTGCCTGGGGTTCTGGTAAACCAATGAGACAGAATGTGACTCATACTAGAGATTAAATTCAGGTCATGCTTGGTATATGATTATGAGACAGTTACTGGGCCAGATCTGGGACTGAAGTGGCAGAACTGGAGACAGAGAAGATTTAAGGTGGTTTGGGGGCAGGATTGGGGTGGAGTCATAAGGGATATGGGAATGATTCAGTTCTGCTGACAGTAACACTGGATTGTGTGTATAAGTAGAAAGAAGAGATGACTCCTTCACCTCCATCCTCTCACCCCCGTCACCAGGTTTCAGCAGTGGGCGCTTTCTTTCTTAGGAATAAATGCGGCCTACATGGCTTACATTTTGGATTTTGGAGACTTTGTTTAAAACAGTTCCTCCCTTTCTGCTGCTGATTCCCAAAATTCCTCTAATGAGGTTCAAATCTTTCATTTCTCAAGGAGAGTTAAAATTAAAAAACTTAAATAAGCCGGGCTCGGTGGCTCAGCCTGTAATCCCGTGCCTTTGGGAGGCTGAGGTGAGTGAATTGCCTGAGCCCGCGGGTTTGAGACCCGCCTGGGCAGCAAGACCTCATCTCTACAATAAATCAAAAAATCAGCCGGGCGTGGTAGCGCATGCCTGTAATTCTGGCTATTTGGAAGGCTGAGGCGGAAGGATCGCTGGAGCCCAGCAGGTCTAGGCTGCAGTGGCCGGGAGCGGCCATTGCACTCCAGTCTGGGTGACAGAGTGAGACTCCAACTCAAAAAAAACAAAAACAAAAACAAAAACAAACTTAAATAAAATGTAAATAGTCAAAAGCAGAACATTTCCTTAAAAGAGGATGCAAGAAAGGTGCTTCCTTGAGGCAGGGAGTGGGAAGCAGATTCCAGGACTTCCCCAGGTTCACTCACCTATTCCGTACCTTCGCTCAGGACTGGCCCTGTCTGAGTCCCAGGAGGTTCCTTCTCCAAGGATCTCGATCCCATCTTTCCAGGCCCTGAGAATTCTTGCATCCTTCTCTCCAAAATTAACTCCCTCACTCAGTTCTGAACACCTCAGGAGAAGCAGAGGTAGCAGGAGGAGGGACATGGTAGGACATTCTCTTCTTTTCATCGCAAGAGAATTCACACAGGTAGAAGGCAGGTTCCACAGTGACTGTGGGTTTATATGTGCTGCTGCCGAGGGAAGTCAGGACACCTGGGTCTTCCTTCTTTCTAGGAGGAGCAACTTGCTCCATTACTCTCTGTCACTCAAGGGAGTGACTAGCAGAAGAGGGATGTCACACAGGGAAGAAGGGGCTCTTGGCTTTGGGCCAGAACCCAGCATTGAGCAGCAGCAGGAGATCAAGTTTGTCAACATGAGTGACATCACATTCTGATGTGCAGCCTAGATGAAAACTGTTCTTCACACAGTGTTTCAGTGCTCAGAGAGGACTTTGACCTTTCTTTCCACAGATGGTATAGTAAGGTTGGGGTGACCAAGGCAGGCATAGGCCAGGACCACCTTGGGGCTTAGTGCATGGTGAGGCCTGGGTGTCAGAGGGTAGAGGGCACTTTGTCTTTAACAGAAAGGGAGGAATGTTCATGAGGGAGTCGTGAACACTTGATCTTTTTCTCTTAAAACTGCCCTCTTCTCTCAATTATCCACCCAAATCCTCTTCATTGGCTTATCCCCAGCCCACAGGAAATGTCTCCTTACTCTCCTTATTGAGTGGCCTTGCCTCACCAAACTGTCCTCAATTGCTAGATAGAGTTAGTTCATGTCTAGCAGTCCTGTCAGGCCTAAATGGGAAGGCCCACATTTCTTCCTTCCTTCTCTGACCCTCATCCCTGCCTCATTCAACACTTTCCAGAAAATTATAGTTGGTTCCCTTTTTCATTCAGAGACATTTCCTGCCATTTTTGGAGCCTCTCTCTTCCCTAGTGTCCTCTCAACTAAAAGATGAGCTCACGCCGGGACAGTGGCTCATACCTACAATCCTAGAACTATGGGAGGAGGAGGTGAGAGGATTGCCTGAGCCCTGGGGTTCAAGACTAACCTGAGCAACTTGGCGGGGCTTGTCTCTACAATGAATAAATAAATAGCTGAGTGTGGTGACTACTGCTTGTGGTTCTAGCTACTCGGAAGTCTGAGGTGGAAGGATCTGAGCCCAGCAGGTTGAGGCTGCGGTGACTGTGAGCATGCCACTGCACTCTAGCCTGGGTGACAGACTGAAACTCCAACTCAAAAATAAATAAATATATAAATAAATAAGGAGCTCAGAATTACAGGAGGGTCAAGAGCTGTTTCTCTCTTAAATGACAACTGATTTCCTGAAAGTCAATTTAATGAATGACCAATTTACCGAATTTAATCAATTATTTCAACTACTAGGCCAGGCACAGTGGCTCACACCTGTAATCCCAGCACTTTGAGAAGCCGAGACTGGAAGATCATGTGAGCCCAGGAGTTCAAGATTAGCCTGGGCAGCATAGCAAGATCTCATTCCTACAAAATATCAGAAAAGCTTGCCAGGTGTGGTGGAATACTCCTCTAGTTCCAGCTACTTGGGAGGCCAAGATGAGAAAATCACCTGAGCCCAGAAATCTGAGGCTGCAGTAGCCATGAGCGTGCCATTCCAGCCTGGGCAACAGAATGAGATTCCAACTCAGAAAAGCAAACAAACAAAAACTATTTATACTATTTACACATAGTAAATATTTTAAAACATATTATTAGACATATTAAAATGCATTTATATATATTTAATACAACAAAAGGATATATTTCAAAGAATATAGTAAGGAAAATATATTATCTCTTAAGTCAAGAGGTATAATATGCATATGGTAAAATCCACTCTTTTTTCTTGTTTTTGAGTTAGGGTCTCACTCTGCAGCCCAGGCTGGAGTGCAATGGCATGCTCATGTCCACTGCAGCCTTGATCTCCTATGCTCAGGTAATCCTTCTGCCTCAGCCTTCCAAGTAGTTGGGACTACAAGCGCACACCACCAAGCCTGGCTATGTTTTTGATTTATTGTAGAGACAAGTTCTCACCAAGTTGCCAAGGCTGGTACTGAACCCCTGAGCTCAGGCAATCCTCCGGTCTCTGCCTCCTAAAATGCTGGGATTACAGGTATGAGCCATCGCACCTGCCAAAATTCACTCTTTTTAATGTACAAGTCTATGAGAATTTTTTGTTTTGTTTTAGAATTTTTAAGACTTTATTTTGAGGTAATTTTTGACTTAGAGAAGAGTTGCAAAAATACTATGGAGAGTTCCCATATGTCCTCTCCCAGTTTTCCCTCATGTCAACATCTGACACAGTACAATTATATTGCTAGAAGCTGAGAAATTATATAATTTCTATAACTATTGAAACTAAGAAATTATAATTGGCATAATAATATTCACTAAAATGCAGAATTTATTCAGATTTCATGTGTCTTCCATTAATTCCCTTTTTCTGTTCTAGGATCCAATCCAGGATGCCACGTGGCTCTGATTTATTAGGTCTCCATAAGCTTCTCCAATCCATGACAGTTCCTCTGTCTTTCTTTGTCTTTCATGATGTTGACACTTTTGAAGTCCTCGTCAGATATTTCATACAACACCCCACAACTTTAGTTTGTCTGATTTTCCTTTGATTAAGCAAGTAGAAGCTATGAATTACTGGGAAGGCTGACACAGAGATGAGGCACCCATCTCTAGGCAGCTTCACAGGGAGTGTGTGACATCAGCATGACTTATTACTGGGGATGTTCACCCTGGTTACTCAGTTAAGGTAGTGTCAGATAAGATTCTCCTATGAAAAGTTACTGTTATTCCCTTTGTAATTATTAAATATTTGGGGGACCCATTTGAGACTATGCAAATATCCTGTTTTTGCTTAAACGTTCACCCGTGAATTAAGCATCCCATACGTGTATTTTTGCCTGCAGCAACGATTACTGTGGGCTTCTAATGGTATTCTTCATTCCTTCTACATTTATTTATTTATTATTTTAAAGATGTGGGGTACAATTCAAGGTAAGGTATACAAATGTTCTTTATGCAGGTACTTACTACTTGTTGATGAAGTGTGCCCCTCCCTCCCCTAGCAGTTTCCCTCAACTGCCAATTACACCCCCCCCTGGCAGTTTCTCACTACTGCCAATCCCTTTCTTATAGTATTATAATTGTTCAAGGTCCACTTATTGGTGAGAACATATGGTACACTGTTCTTTGTTTCTGTGATAGATCACTGATTATGATAGATTCTAAATGCATTCAAGTTGCTGTGAAGTTTATATGTTTGTCCTTCTTTATAACTGCATAATATTCCATTGTGTATATGTACCTTTTTTTTTTTGAGTTGGAGTCTCACTCTGTCGCCCAGACTGGAGTGCAGTGTACGCTCCCAGCCACCACAGCTTTGACCTGCTGGGCTCCGGCGATCCTTCCGCCTCAGCCTTCCAAGTAGCCGGAACTACAGGCATGCGCTACCATGCCGGCTGATTTTTTGATTTATTGTAGAGATGAGGTCTCACTGCCCAGGCGGGTCTTGAACCTGCGGGTCCAGGCAATCCCCTCACCTCAGCCTCCCAAAGGAGCGGGATTACAGGCTGAGCCACCGAGCCCGGCTGTACCATATTTTTTTAATCCAGTCCAGCTTTGATGGGCGGCATGGTTGGTTTCATGTTTTTGCTATTGTGAATAGAGCTGCAACAAACATGCGTGTGCAGATATCTTTTTTGTAGAATGATTTGAGCTTCTCTGGGTAGGGGGATTGCTGGGTCATATGGAAGGTCAATTCCTAGTTCTTTCAGAAATCGCCACACTGTCTTCCAAAAAGGTTGCACTAGTTTGCATTCCAGTCCAGCTTTGATGGGTATGGTTGGTTCCATGCTTTCCTTCTACATTTATTAATTGGAATTCTTCTGTAAGGAAAAATTGTGCCTTCTCTCTAATTTATTTATTCAACTCTTGGACTCATAAGTTGTTCTGTGAGTTATGATTCAATGCTATCACTATCTATCGCTATCTATTTTGTTGTTCAAACTTTGGCAATTGGGAACTCTTTTAAATTGGTTCCTGTGCCCTTTTAATCCCTTCCATTTCCTTTTAAAGGCACTTTCTTACATTTTTAGCATGATAAGGCACTCCATCTCATTTTGTATTTTCTCTGTCTGGGTCCTGCAATCAACCATGTCTCCACAGAGTTCTGGCTCTTCTTTTTATTAGAGAATAGTAACTAGAGGCCGGGTGTGGTGGCTCACACCTATAATCCCAGCACTTTGGGAGGCCAAGATGAGAGGATAGCCTGAGCTCATGGATTTGAGAATAGTACCTAGAAACCAATATCTAGGCACTAGGTGTGCTCATTGCTAATAGGTGTCATTGCTTCTTGTTATTACAGAAGTTAGAGCTAAGAAATCTATGTATGTATGTATGCTAACTCATGCATAAGCACATATCTTTATTTCTATAATTATCCATCTGCATATACAGGTTGAGTATCTTTTATTTAAAATGCTTGAGACCAGAAGTGTTTCCGATTTCAGGGTTGTTGTTGTTTTTTTTTTTCAGTTTTGAAATCTTTGCATATACATAATGAGATATCTTGGTGATGGGACCCAAGGCTAAATGTGAAGTTCATTTATATTTTATATATAACTTATACACAGAGCCTGAAGTTAATTTCATACAATATTTTAAATAATTTTGTGCATGAAACAAAGCTTGTGTACATTGACTTGTGGTGTCATGTTGGTGCTCAGAAAGTTCCAGATTTTTGGAGCATTTTGGATTTTCAGATTAGGGCTGCACAACCTGTATGTTAAACAGAAGAATTTGATATCTCCACCTCCAATACAGCAACACAAGTTTCATTCTAGCCTCTCCCTTTCCTTATCTGTAGCTTTTTTCAGTATCCACAACATTCTTTATTACTTTGTTCAACTGTAGTAAACAAATAGCAGTTTCAGAATTGCTAATCTATATCTTTGTCAGAAACAAATTTACCAACTAGAGTACAGTGTTGGTGTACAGTTTGTGTGTGTGTGTGTTTTTAGCCTTATGGGTGAAACTCAGCTTCTCAAAGTTACTTAGGTCAGCTCCCTTCTTTCCATCTTCTTCACTCTGCTTCTGTGATTCATTTGTCAGAGTCTGCACCCCAACTTCCACTTCCCACATCCTGGTAGATTTTCTAAATTTCCAAACAGTAAAATTCACTCTTTGTAGTATATGGTTCTCTGGATTTTGATAGATGACAGAGTTGTGCCTCTACCACACTGAGTCCTTTCATCTCCCTCAGCCTTCCCACTTGTGTTCCTTTATGGTCACCCCTTCCGCCAAC
Source organism: Cephalopachus bancanus (assembly GCA_027257055.1). Classification (NCBI taxonomy): domain Eukaryota; kingdom Metazoa; phylum Chordata; class Mammalia; order Primates; family Tarsiidae; genus Cephalopachus; species Cephalopachus bancanus. The sequence goes on along the minus strand of JAPVLO010000537.1, from coordinate 674,784 downwards.
TCCCAAACCCTGCCAAGATGGATCTGGCTTCTGTCCCTATAACTGCTATTTCCAGAATGTCATATGAATAAACATATAGTCTGTAGCCTTATTTTTTTGAGTATAATTTATATGTTATTCATAGGAATAATATTTGCAATTGTTTATCAGAGTCAAAAATAAATCATTTTCTAAAAAATAAGTTTTGCATAAATAATTGAATAAAGATTTTATATGAAAATTTTTTTTAATAAATAACTTTTTCTTGAGTATGTTTTCTTTTTTAGAGACAGGGTCTTGCTCTGTCTCCTGGCTGATGTGCAGTGGCATGATCATAGTTCACAGCAGATTCAAACTCCTGAACTCAAGCGGTCCTCCCACCTCAGCCTCCTGAGTAGCTGGGACTACAGATACTCACCACCACACCCAGTCTTGAGTATATTCTTGAGTAGAAAACATGTTATAACTGAGAAGACATTCCCAGCTGGGTATGGTGGCTAATACCTGTAATCCCAGCATTTTGGGAAGCCAAGGCAGGAAGAAGGATTTCTAGATCAGACTGGGCAACATAGTAAGATCCTATCTCTACGAAAAAAAAGAGAAAAACATTAGCTGGATATGTGGTGCATACCTATAGTCCCAGCTACTTTGGGGGGCTGGAATGGGAGGATTACTTGAGCCCAAAAGTTCAAGGCTACAGTGAGCTATGATCATGCTACTTGCACTCCAGCCTGGGCAACAGAGTAAGACTTCATCTTAAAAAAAAAAAAAAAAGACATTCCCTAGTCCCTCTGTTTGTCTCCCAGCTACCAGCTGCAGCAGGAGGGAGATACACTGAATATTATATAAAATAAATTAAAAAATTCAAATATTTGATCATTTGATGAATTAGTTTTCAAAAAAGTACCTAGAGTTGTTAGATAAGGACCTCCCTAAAACAGGACTTTTAACAAAAGTCACCATGGATTTTGGTGATGGGAACTTTTTTTTTAAAGAAAATGCTGGACAGAAAACTCTTGAAATCCACTATTTTTTCTTGATTCCTGTTTCCATGTTTTGTGGTCTTGAATGTGCTTATTTGCTTCTTTCTTTTTCTTTTTTTTTTTTTGAGTTGGAGTCTCACTCTGTCACCCAGACTGGAGTGCAGTGTCCGCTCCCAGCCACCACAGCTTTGACCTGCTGGGCTCTGGAGATCCATCCTCCTCAGCCTTCCAAATAGTTGGAATTACAGGCTCGCACTACCACACCTGGCTAATTTTTTGATTTATTGTAGAGATGAGGTCTCACCAAGTTGCCCAGGAGGGTCTCGAACCCACCGGCTCAGGCAATCCACTCACCTCAGCCTCCCAAGGCACAGGATTACAGGCTGAGCCACCGAGCCCGGCTTATTTGCTTCTTTCTTTGCTGGGACATTACAACAGCCTTTTTGCTGGATTCTGGCCTCTATCTTCTATTCACATAGGTGATCAAAGTGTTCATGGGGAAAAATATGTGTCCCATTACATCTTAAAATGATCTGATGGCTTCCTGCTGTTACAGGATGAGATTTTGCCTCTTGAGGGTGGCATTCAAAGCCACACATTAGCCCCCAGCCTCATCTTCTTTGCCCCACTATCCAGTCCCACAGGTCTTCTGACTGCTCACTGGCTATGCAATGCCCAGACTTGTACAAGCTGTTTGCTGGCCTGGCATTTCCCCTTCTGCTCCTTGAAAATGCCTGCTAACTCTTCATAATCCAAATGTCACTCTCCACGTGAATCAGCCTCTCCTCCCCTTGTCAAGTTACACATTTCCTCCTGTGGTACTTAAATGTACACCACTTGGTGCATTGACCTATAATATATCATTAACATGTGACCTACAAGTTCATCCTGGTCTCTGAAGTTTCTCAGGACCTTGTGCCAAGCAGGTATTCAATAAAAATGTTGAATGAATGAATGAAAGAATGAATGAAGAAATGAGTGAGGAAGATTATAATTATTTTAGAAGTTTTGACAAATGTATTTACCTGTGTAACCAACAGGCCAGTCAACATATAAAATGTTTCTGTCCCCAGGAAAGTGTCCCCTTCCCAAATATCCTTACCCTCATAGGAGATCTGATCTCTGTCCCCATAAATTAGTTTGACCTATTTTTGAATTTCATGCAAAGGGAATCATACAGTAGGTACTCTCATGCGCTTGCCTTCTCTACAGCTGTTAAAAACAGCTTTGTATTTAATATTGTAAAATGTACCTAGAGAAACAGCCTGCTCTTGTTAGGGCCCTGGCAAAGATTCAGGCTGAGAATCCCAGAAGCTGAAGCGACTTAACACAGGGTGAAGTTGATAAAATAGAGGCTAGTGACTCACTCTCAGGGAGGAATAGTCAGTAGGGTGCGTGTGGGGTAGCAAGTTGCACCAGAAGCCTTGGCAGGGCCCAGCCTTCAGCAAGACCCAGTGCTGACATTCATGTGTGTATCCCAGTCTGAGGTTTTGCGAGGGCTGCTGAAAATCTAGACCCTAGCAGGGCGGACTGAGCCTGCCCTTGCAGAAACTGGGAGCACATTCTCCCTGCCCAGGATGGCTGCTGGGCTGGTAGCCCACAAGAGAAAAAGGTGGCAATTTATACGTGCAGCCCAGAGCAGGCATGAATGGCCAGGAAAAGTGGCCACACCCAGAGGGTGGCTCCATTAGCAAGTCCTTCCCTGTCTCTTGACATTAAAGTATGATCACTTTCCCCTTCTGCATGTTCTAGGCACACAAATAGACTGTTTTCCTGCTGTGCAATGCAAATATGTAAAGTCCAGCACCTGCCTTCTCCCATCTGTCCTGACTCCATTCTTCCATCAGCCCAGAGGCTCAGGGGAGTGTGGAAGGACTGGGGAAGAAAAATGGGACAGATGTGAGGTCTCTAAACCTCTCTACATAGTGACGTATAAACACACATAGAGTCTGGCTCCCACATATAGCAGATGCATTTATTTAATAATTCAGTCCCTAACCTTAAGGATGGTGATAAGTCTGCTTTTACGGACACTCGGGACACCGTCTCCCAGTCAACTCCATGGCTGTGGAAGGACACTTGTCTCTGGAATCAGTTTCAGTTGCTCTTGGCCCGTCTTGGACTCCATAATAGCCTGGAGGACATGGACCAAGGTTGGGACTATGGGGGTGGTAGAGATCTGTGGTGAAGAGGTTTCTTAGGCACAGAGAGTTTCTCTAGAAAACAAAAGAATGATTCATTTCAGAGTTATGCCCCTCCTCCAGTGCTCTCCCATCCCAAGCATCCCCCATCTCTGCCTATCCTCTACCTCATCAGTGCTTCTTTGGACTTTTTCCTTCATCAGTTTCCTCTGAATATATACTGACTTTTCAGACCCCCTGTGTTGCTGGTTTTAAACTGTTGTTTCTATGTCTCATTTTGTCACTCTCTCCTGATTTCTCATTCCCTATTACCCTCACAATGGCCCTCTCTCTCTCCTCTGCTTTTTTCCTCACTCTCCTGCACTCCCTCCCTCAGAAAAAGGGATTCCTATACATCAGGCACTCACAAAACAGAAGAGGACCCCAATAAAGAGAATCACAGCCATTGCAACTGAGGCCAGGGTAACTAGGACGACTTCCCAAGGTGTCAGGTGTCCCTGAGGTTTTTCCTCATTCCCTGGAGAGGCAGCACTTGTGTTGGTGGCACTGGAGGTTGTAGCTGTTGTGGTAGTTCCATTGGGAGGTGTGGTTGATCCAAGGGGGTTGGTTGATCCAGGGAAGGTAGTTGATCCAGGGGTGATGGTTGATTCAGAGGAGGTGGTTGATTCAGAAGGGTTGATTGATCCAGGGAGGGTGGTTGATATAGGGGGGGTGGTTGATTCAGGGAAGATGGTTGATCCAGGGAAGGTGGTTGATCCAGGAGTGACAATTGATCCAAGGGAGGTGATTGATTCAGGAAGGGTGGTTGATTCAGGGAATTTGGTTGATTCAGAGGAGGTGGTTGATTCAGGGAGGGTGATTGATATAGGGGAGATGGTTGATTCAGGCAAGGTGGTTGATCCAGGGAAGTCGGTTGATCCAGGAGTGATGGTTGATCCAGGAAGAGGTGGTTGATCCAGGAAAGATTGTTGTGGTGATTCCACTGGAAGGTTTGTTTGGTGTAGACAGGATGGTTGTGGTAGAACCATTGGATGCTACAGCTATTAAGAAAGGATGGCTAGTTAACTCCACTGGAAATTTGGTTTGGTTCTGTAACTACTACTACTACTTGTAATAATAATGACAATAATGACTGTCATTTATTGAGTGTTCACTCTGTTCTAGATATTGTACTAAGTCTACTAAGTACTATAAATTAGTATTCAAGCCCTTACAATATCTCCATGAGATAATAGATAGGAAATTAATTAATGGATGGGAAACTTAGTAGAGAGGAAAACTGAGGTTTAAAGAAGTTGAACAACTGGTCCCAGGTCAGACAGTTAGTAGTAATGGGACAGGGATTTAAACCAAGGCAGTCTGACCTCAGAGCCAGCCCTTAACCCATGTACTATTTCACACCCCAGATTTAGGGGAGTCACAAAACCAGGGGTTACAGGGTAGTGGTGTTATTCATTCTCCAACTATTCACAATACTCTCCTGCTAAAGATGGTAAGAAAAAAAGTTAAAGGCCCACATGTACATATCAAGCTACTCTCCAGATGGTATTATGTCCTTCTTCTAGGGGAGAGATAATCAGTTTTGGAGGGGATAGTAATGTGCATTTTTGCTACATCAGGTAATTCTTCTGAACACAAAAGTCTGGGAACCACTGTGTTATGGGACCCCAGATGGCCTTGACACATGGTCTAGTAAAGAATCTGTCACTAGCCGGGCTCGGTGGCTCAGCCTGTAATCCCAGTACTTTGGGAGGCTGAGGTGAGTGGATTGCCTGAGCCCACGGGTTCGAGACCCACCTGGGCAACTTGGCGAGACCTCATCACTACAATAAATCAAAAAATTAGCAGGGCGTGGTAGTACGCGCCTGTAGTTCCGGCTACTTGTAAGGCTGAGGCAGAAAGGATCACCAGAGCACAGCAGGTCAAGGCTGCAGTGGCCAGGAGCGGCCATTGCACTCCAGTCTGGGTGACAGAGTGAGACTCCAATTCAAAAAAAAAAAAAAAAAGAATCTGTCACATGTAACTTGAAACAAAAAGATATCTTGGAATTCAAGGAAGGAACTCAATCTCTTTGGTTGGTTAGTTAAAGTTAAGGTGAGATTAGACTTGGGGTTTTTGTTATTATTGTTTTGTTTTTTGGTCTGGTTTTTTGGGGTTGGTTTTTTTTTGAGTCTGGGTCTCACTCTGTTACCCAAACTGGAGTGGCACAATCTCATCACAGTCTCAACCTCCTGGGCTCCACCTCAATCTCCCACCTCCACCTCAATCTCCCAAGTAGGTGGGACTCCATACACTGTCACCATGCCCAGCAAAATTTTTTTATTTTTTATTTTTTAAAGGGAAGAGGTTTTGCTATGTTACCCAGGCTTGGCAACTCCTAGGTTCAAGCTATCCTCTTGCCTTGGCCTCTCAAAGTGCTGTGACTACAGGTGTGAGACACCATGCTTGTCTGGGCTTCTTTCCCTCTATCTCATGCCTATTTTCTGCCCTGTTCTGATTTTCCATCTCAGTAACAACCAAATGCTTGACCTCCAAGATACCTTATATACCCTCCTCTCACTGATGGCCTTATTTCCTCCTGGAATACAGGTGCTGCCCTTCACCTTCTGCATTTGTTCTTGCTTTAGTGTTGTTCAAAATAATATAAGGATTGCAAATATAGATTTTGGGAAAGCATTTCAAAACCTCTGTTGGTGACTCTGCTTAGGGTTAGGTTCAGAGTTAAGAGTTAGAAGTGAGATGAAAAGTTGGCCTGTGGAGAGGAAATAGATTTGTTTTGTGCTGTTTAGGGGCATAAAACATGAGTCAAAGCCATGATGGGGAAAATTCTAGAAAGAATTAAACTATACATGTGTGGAATAGCAATTCTCACAAAATGTTTAATTAGAGGCTAGGTGATCACTGTCAGAGATGTTAGAAATGATCCCTGCCTACTATGGGTGGCTAGATGCTAACTTTAAGATCCCTTTCAACTCTAATGCATCTATATTTGGGATTGACTTATTGTAGATGAAATAGGTCGGATTTCTGAGCAGAAGAGTTGCTACTGGGAACACATGGTAGGACAGATGCTGGCTGGGTTGGAGAGAACAGAGCAAACTAATGATCCTTTCATTAGTTTCATGAGAATGAGAGTTAAGAGAGTGTGCATCCCAGGAGTTTTCAACACTTTTCCAAACTCTATTCAAACTCCAAGATTATCCTCTTTTAAACAAATTCACTTACCATTTCCTAAATGTAGAAGAAGGTGAAACAGCCAGCATCCAAAGGAAAATGTTTTTCTCTTCATCTTGAGATAGTCTATCTGTGTAAGGCTGGAAGGGAGGACTCCTGAGTTCCAGATGAAATTAAAGCCTAGAAGGGAAAGGAAAAAAGAATGAGTCTTCAGAATAGAGTCTCCAGGTGAAGATCTGAGGGCTGGACTTCTGGGAGTTTGGGTCTCCAAAGAATGGGTCCTCAACCTGAAGAGAAGCACCAACAGGGGGACCTGGGCTGCAGGGGTGGCTGGACGTCTGTTCCCTGAGTCTCCTTCCACAGAATGTTGTCTTTCAAAGAAGGGCTTTATAGCATCATCTGGGCTGGGCAGGGGCTGGACATGTAGCCTGTTGTTCTTTCAGCCATGAGCAGTGACAAAATGCCTGAGCTTAAAGAAGAGGGTATAGTGGCCAGGAGGTGTGTGAGGATGGTGGATGACCTGGTCCCATTAGGTGGAGCCTGGGAGGAGCAGGAAGTAGGACAGTTCAAGGAGATCAAAGCTGTCAAAGTGGAGGGGACCCACCCTCTTAGGAAGAGATGGGGATAAAAACCTGTTCTAGCTTGAGACCTCATTTCCTAGACAAGAAGTCCTGAGTGGTTGAGATCACTACACGGGAGGAGGTGTGTGAGAAGGAAACCCCCACAAACATAATTTAGTGGGCAAGAGCTAGAAAGCGAGACTTAGTATGGATGGGCACTGCACACTGGACCTCTGAGCATTGCTGAGGGTGTGGTAGGGACACAAGCACACCTTGAACGAGTAGGGGTAGGGAAATAGACACTGGGGTCTCTGGGGCATAGGAGCTGGCAGTGAGAAGAGTGGGGGTGTAGGCTTTTGAGGAGATGGGACCAGTGGTATACTAGTGTCAGTGCTTACCTATTTGCAAGAGACCGTTTCTAAATCTTCGAGCTTGTTTACAACACGGCCATCATTGAAAATTAATTTGAATTGACTTATAACTAACTAAATTATATTTGAAACAAAAGTAAAAAGTAAAATTACCAAACTTTCTCATTAGCTTACTACATTTTGCCATTATCTCTGCCCATGAAGTTAGGTACTTCTGTGGAGGATAAAGCAACTCCATCTTGAATGCTAATGCCATGTTGACTTTTGATTAACTCCATTTCGAATGCCTCTGAGATTTCTACTTTATCTACTGTTAGCACATACTTACTGCAAATCCTGCCTTTAGGCAAATTCCTACACATCCCTTCTGAATCACACATACCCATTCCCTACAGTATAAGCCCTGGGTCTCAGAGGGTAACATGGTGGGGATCCGCCAACTCATGGCCGCTCAAGTCATGGCTACCATTTGTAGATCCCTATTACATGTTTCTTTCTGAGAAACTGTATTTGTCGGCCTCTTTCTTTAGCCTCTCAGCTTCCCTGGCCTTTGGGAGTCAGTTTGCATAAATCTGTTCACTGTGGAGCATTTAGAAAGCTAGTCAGGAATGGAGAGACCAAAAAGTGGGAAAGGAAAATGAAGCATCTGTGGGGAGATCCCAGGGTGACCAGCCACTTCTTTGTGGAATAGAGTGGCTCATCTCTCAGATGCCAGCGTGTTTAGAGCGATTGTTAGCTGAGAGCCACTGACTACACAACTGTAAGAAAGGGCAGAGAGTAGCTGCTGCGGTGGATGACCACTTCAGTGGCTGCCCATTTGGCAATGGAAGCCTAGATAGCACCAGAAGCAAAGTAAAACAGCTTGAGGAGGAATTAGGAAAAAAATTTGTTTTAAGAGCTCTATGGTCAAAAACTGACTTAATTAAAGATGATATTTAGGCTACATATGTATACATATGTATTGTTTTAAAGCCTCTGATGACTGAATTCTTTTTCTCCTTTTACTTCTATTTGTCCTTCCTTCCTCTTGGCACCCTCAATGTCACATGAGGTTACCTAAAAAAAAATTCTCACAGCCTGGAATCCCTTAAGGAAAACAGAAAAGCTGCCACAGACTCCTCTTTTTGGGAGGATCCTTTTTTTTCCCTCCCCTGGAATCCCAAGAGATGTGAATGGACAGATTCCTCTCAGGTCTGAAAGTCAACTTTTCTGTTACCTGATCTCTTTTGCTTTGGGGGAACAAAAGATGAGTTTGTACTGTGAGAGGATTTGGCCTTGGTGTGTGTAATGGCTGGTGAGTCACTGGTGAGAGCTGCAGTGTTAGAGATGGCTGACAGTGGGTGTTTACAATAAATGATTATTAGTATGGGGGTACTTGTTTCTTTGTGTGTTTGGATAAGAAAAGTATATGAATGGCCAGGCGCGGTGGCTCCAGCACTTTGGGAGACAGAAGTAAGAGGGTTGCCTGAGCCCTGGGCAACCTGGCAGGATCTCAAGTATGTGAGAGTTTGAGCACCTAGGGACTATGAAAACACTCCCCCATTGAGGGATAAGATTCCTATGGAGGATGAGCTAATCAGTGGATTGAATGGTGCCCACCAGCATCGGGGTGGGGATGGGGTCCTTGTAGTGAAGTGCACTGTGGAAACATTTCCCAGTTCCAGTCCCATGGTATTTCCCTCTTTTTGGAGACCTAGGATTCAGTGTAAAGATGGGATCCTTGACTGGGAGTGGTGGCTCATGCTTATAATCCCAGCACTTTGGGAAGCTGAGGCAAGAGGATTGCTTGAGTCCAGGAGTTTGAGGCTAGCCTAAGCAATGTAGTGTGACTTTGTCTCTACAAAAAATTTTAAAAATAAGCCAGGCATGGGGGAATGCAACTGTAGTCTCAGCTACTCCAGAGGCTGAGGCAAAAAAATCATCTGAACTTAGGAGGTTGAGGCGGAGGTGAGTCATGATTGTGCCACTGCGTTCAGCCTGGGTGACACAGAGACCCTGACTCAAAAAAACCCAAAAAAACAAAAGTAGGGGGATCCTTGATTTTGGGAGACCAAAGTGTTCTGTTTGCAACTGTGCCTGCTTTTCTCATATTTAAATATTAGGTCCTGAAAACTGCATGCTTTTTTTTGTCCTATTAATTAAAGGGCTCTATCTTAAAGTCAGTAATCTAATTAAAAAACAAGCTAAGTGGAAAAGACCACCTATAAAACTAAATCAGTATGAAATTTACATCTATAAAGAAAATCTCCATTTGTGAGAACATCTCCCTCTCTGCAGCAAACCTCTAGAAACTTTTATTCTGGGGACAACCATGAATTAGGGTTTACATAATAAACTTTACCTTTGTTTAAAATGCTTTTTCTTTTTCTCTCTCTCTCTCTCTCTCTCTCTTTTTTTTTTTTTTTTTTTTTTGAGTCAGTTTCACTCTGTCACCTAGGCTGGAGTGCAGTAGCATTCTCATGGTCACTACAGTCTCAACCTGCTTTCAGGAGATCCTTCTGCCTCAGCCTTCCAAGTAACTGGAACTACAGGTATGTGCCACCATGCCCAGCTAATTTTTTTTTTTAATTTATTGTAGAGACAAGGCCTCACTATGTTGCTTAGGCTGGTGTCGAAACCCTGAGCTCAGGCAATCCTCTTGCCTCTGCTTCCCAAAGTGCTGGGATTACAGGCATGAGCCATTGCGCCCTGCTAAAATGCTTTTTTTGTCAATCTTGTACCCATGTTTGTCTTTGTCTCAGCAGATGATGGTGTTTAGATATAAGCTCTGTGCCTTTGAGATAGAAATTTCACCTAAAATTATGGTCTCATGCAAACAGAATTACCTAGCTGACAATTGCTTACAGTAAAAGAACAGGTAATCAAGAGATTGATAGTCTCAAATGGGCTGAGGGAAAAACTGTTTGAAAACTGACAAATGAAGAATTTTGTAAGTATATAAGATCTGTTTGTTTGTATGCCTATATGTTTATATGTATCATGTATATGTGATATTTCAATACTAAAATGTATAAAAGAGTTCTAATTAATTGGCTTAAAGTAAAAGTAAACACTTAAATATTTTATCTGAACAAAGAAACTAACTCAAATGCTTTCTAGTTCACATGACTTGAGTGCTTTCTGGTAAATAAAACTAGTTTTTGAATTATGAGCAAAATAAAATAGGAATGTCTTCAGAATTGTCAGTATTAAGTATAATTCAGACATTTTCTAATGGGTCTACTGGTCCGACAGGTTTAGGTATCTCTGATACATTTTTTTTGTTTGTTTTCATTTTTGAGTTGGAGTCTCACTCTGTCGCCCAGGCTGGAGTACAATGGCACGATGCTCACGGCCACCACAGCCTCGACCTGCTGGACTCAGGCGATCCTTCTGCCTCAGCCTTCCAAGTAACTGGAATAACAGGCACAAGCCACCACGCCTGGATAGTTTTTGTGATTTGTTGTAGAGACAAGGTCTGACCAAGTTGTCCATGCTGGTCTCGAACACCCTGGGCTCAGGCAATCCTCTCGCTTCAGCCTCCCAAAGCACTGGGAGGGATTACAGGCTGAACCTGGCCTGATAAATGTTTTAAGGTCATAAAACTGTTGCTACTATATTTTTGATACTTTATTAATTTTTCTGTGAGCTTATATTTTTGGAGTTGAACTTTTATATTCTGAGTTCCAGCCAAGTGACCATGGTGAAACCTGGGGACAACACCTGGGTCCCGTCATCCTGGTCTACCTGTGCCTCTTAGGAGGAATTAGATTCCCCAGTCATTATCTCCACAGCTCTGCCCTTTGTCCTGGGGTCTGCATCTGGTACAAAGTTAAAATTGCTTACTTTAAAGGTTTTTCAGAAGAAATTAGGAATACTAGGAGTTAAAATAGAAGTTAATATATATATGAGGGGGAGCATAAAAAACCCCTGAATTTATTTATAAAAAATTGTGCATTTAGTCTTATATGTTTAAACTTCAGTCATCTTCAAATTAATCTTCATTTGATGAAATACACTTATGGAGATGCTTTTTCCACTGCTCAAAACAGTTTTCGAACTTGTCAATTTTGATGCCTTTTAGTGCTTCTACTATTTTTGGTTTCACCTCTTCCACATCAGCAAGACATTTCCTCTGGAGGACTTTTTTCGTCCAGGAAACAAAAAAAAGTTTCGTAGGTAAGATCAGGTGAGTAGGGAGGGTGGGCATGGGGATCATGCAGTTTTTGGTTAAAAACTGCTGAACACTCAGTGTGGTATGAGCAGATATGCTAGTAAATCACCCATCATGAAATGGGCAAATGTGCTGAAAGAATTTCCAAAAAAAAATTTTACTGAAGCTGAACGCAGCTTCTCACAACAATGCTAGCTGATGCACTGATGCTGATGGGTTTCTAGAACACTTACCTAGTGGGAGAAGACTGCGCAACAAGGGGCCCACCCTCCAAAAAATAATTCCAGGGTTTTTTTGTTCCCCCTTGTAATTAAGACTATTAGATATAATAGAAACAATTATATATAATACAGAGTATATAAAGAAAGTAAAATGTATTTTTCATGCAATGTTTAGAAGAAAGACATGAGGATGTGGTTTTTGCTTAAGAAGTAATTTTGAGCTGGGCATGGTGGCTCACACATGCAATCCCAGCACTTTGAGAGGCTAAGGTCAGAAGATTGCCTGAGCCCAGGGGTTCGGGACCAGCCTGGCCAACTTGGTGAGACCTTGTTTCTACAATAAATAAGTAAAAATTAGCCAGGTGTGGTGGTACGCACCTGTAGTTCCAGCTACTTGGAAGACTGAAGCAAAAAACTGAGGCAGAAGGATCACCTGAGTACAGCAGGTTGAGACTGTGGTGGCCATGAGTGTGTCACTGCACTCCAACCTGGGAGGTAGAGTGAGATTCTAACTCAAAAAAAAGAAGTAATTTTGTTTAGTTTAGAGCTTATTTAAATGTTGCTTCAAAATAAAAAGAAATATGATACAGATAAAACTAAATAGATCTAAAAGTTGGGAGGAAATAGAAAAATTTGTAAAAAGATGTAAAAGATTTATGGAGGCCAAGCATAGTGGCTCATGCCTGTAATCCCAGTATTTTGCATTATTAGAAATAAATAAATAAAATAGAAGGTTTATGGAAATCTTATCTTGTGTGGTCAAAAACTGACTGAGAGCACCCTAGTCTTTTTCTCTAGAACTGGCTGGAGTTAGAGAACTTGTGTAGTCTTGCTCACATATTAGCTGTTTTTCTGAGTTACAAGTTTCTCACATATTTATGTGTTTTCTTTTGGCTGTTTGAGGCTAATTGAGTTACAAAAGTTTCCAGTACAGTGTTTGCCAAACTCAGAGGCAGTAACACGCGCTCGACCCGCTGGGCTCCGGCGATCCTTCCGCTCAGCCTTCCAAGTAGCCAGAATTACAGGCATGCGCTACCACGCGGCTGATTTTTTGATTTATTGTAGAGATGAGGTCTCGCTGCCCAGGCGGGTCTCGAACCCGCGGGCTCAGGCAATCCACTCACCTCAGCCTCCCAAAGGCGGGGGATTACAGGCTGAGCCACCGAGCCCGGCATTTCTCACATATTTAATGGTGATTATAATCTGAACTTCATAGGGCTGTTGTGAGGACTAAATGGTGATGTATACAAAAGTTTCCAGTACAGTGTTTGACACATAGACGTCATTTAGAACAAAGGACAGTAACAAAACAGACACAAAGTTTAGACCAAAATAAGGATTTCCTTTGGATATTATATACATTGATGAAATTCTGTGGCTTAGGGTGTCTAGTAATTTTTTTCTTAGTCTCTGCTGTAGTATGAATGTGTGCCCCAGTAGTCATGTGCTGGAAACTTAATTTTCAATGCAACAATGTGGGAAGGTGAGGCCTAATGGGAGGTGTTTAGACATGAGGGTTCTGCCTTCATGAATAGGTTAATATCATTGTTCAAAGGATTGCAGGATTGGGTTCACTTTTTTTTTTTAACTCGTCTGCCATGCGAGGATACAACATTTATTCCCTGCTTGCCCTTCTGCCTTCTGCTATGTGATGATACTTCAAGAAGGCCCCAACAAGACACCAGATGCCAGTGCCATGATCTTGGACTTCCCAGGCTTCAGAACTGTGAAAAGTACATTTCTGTTCTTTTTTTTTTTTTTTTTTTTGAGTTGGAGTCTCACTTTGTCACCCAGACTGGAGTGCAGTGGCCACTCCTGGCCACTGCAGCCTCAACCTGCTGGGATCCGGTGATCCTTCCGCCTCAGCCTTCCAGGTAGCCAGAATTACAGGCATGCGCTACCACGCCTGGCTGATTTTTTGATTTATTGTAGAGATGAGGTCTCGCTGCCCTGGCGGGTCTCGAACCCGTGGGCTCAGGCAATCTACTCACCTCAGCCTCCCAAAGGTGCGGGATTACAGGCTGAGCCACAGAGCCCGGCTCTGTTCTTTATAAGTCATCCAATTTGTGGTATTTTATAACAGCACAGAATGGATTAAGACAGTCATACAATATCTAGAGGAGACACAAAAGGAGGAGACATAAAAGAGGGAAGACTCTTTTAAAGACAAAGTCAAACCCTGGAGGCACTGGGAGTAGAGGGAATAAGGGAAAGAAGCTGCCTTGAGTGCAATCACTGTGTCCTCCCCACCTCCACCAGGGGAAAGTTGGGGGAGAGCCCTGGGAATGCATTTCCTTGAGATAATTTCTAGTCCTGATGAGGCTGTGAACCACTTCCAAAACTACTTTCTGATTGACCAACCTTGTGGGTTAGACTCTGAGAGACTTTCCTTGGTTCTATCCTTGACCTAGGCATGACTTATTACCATTCCCTAGGAACATTTTGGTCTCCCATCTTTACTCACTCCCCTTCATGGCTCTTTATCTTCTTCTCCATGACCCTCTCCTTTTCCAAGTTTCCCTCCCCCAGAATGTCTCTCATTGTCCAGCGGTTATGGCCATGGCCTCTTCAATGATCTCTGAGGCCTTCCATGTGGTATGGCATCTTCAACCATCTTTTCCATGACTTCCTCTATGGCCTCCTCAGTGGACTCTTTGATGACTTATTCCGTGGTCACCTCCACGACTATGGCTTAATTCATGGCCTACATGAGAGTGTTCTTCACAGCCAAGGCCAAGAGCCCTCCATGGCTCAGTTCATGTTGAGGCCTCAGGACAATGGATCCAGGTCTAGGCCGTGGGGGTAGTAAGTACCAATGTTTTTCAGAGGCACAAAGACATTCCTTTAAAAGAGAAAAATGCATATATTTTAAGAGAGTAATCCCTCTCCCCCACTTCACAACTTTCCTGGTTGACTAAAGTCATAAGATTTTACTTTTTAGGAGAACTCATTTTTTAAAAATCTCTTTCTAATCTCTTTACTTTCTCTGTAGCTTTTTTTATATCCTTGTGTTATTCTTAATTTCTCTCTTCAAGAAAACAGCAAAAGAAGCAAAAATAAAATAAAATAATGACCTTACTGTGACTATGTATTCTCACTTACTATACTATAGCAATATAATATGACAGAATTTGCAAAGCAAGGCTAAGTCATCATCCCCGTGTTCAGGGCATGAATTCCCGGCAAAATACAGGAGTTAGTGTAGGAGTTAGGAACTGTGTGTTTGTGTGAAAAAGAATAACAGCTCTGGGTGAACCACAGTTCTGAAAACTATTGTATGGCCTTGCAATTAAGAATATGGATTCCTGAATTTTTAGAAAATCTCAGGTTGAGTTCTGGCTTTGCTGTGTGGCCTTTGTTAAGTCAGTTAACCTCGCTATGCCTCCAGTGCTTTGTGTATGAAATGGAGATACTAATAACACCTCTCCTATAGGGTTGTTATTGGGAAATATGATGGACTAGCACATATAAAATGTGCACATAGTACCTGGTACAACATAAATGCTTTATTAGTTTTAACTATCATTATTATTGCCATTGTCTGTTGGTCTTGAATAAGAGGGTGCCAACATGTTTGGGAGAAAATTAGTAGATGTGGTCTTTGTGTGAGGTCCTCCAAGATATTTCAGAGTTTAAAAACTCTATTTGGTTTATGGCTAAAATTATCCATCATTTGTATCCTGCCACCTTCCATAATTGTTTAAGGTACCTCTCTTTAATAAAAAATATAAAACTAAAAATTCAGAACAAGAAGATAATACATCAGAATAGGAGAAAGAGAACAATGAAAATCTGAATGCAGGATACAGTCTGCAGCGGGAGGCAGCTCTCTCAAGTCATGCAAGGAGCCCTGGAGTGCTCATGAGCCCTGGCCAGGCTCGGAAACCTCTGTTTTTTGTCAGGTTGACAGTATTCATGTCTCCCATCCTCTCTGACTTCTGCCCCTGTCATTCTGTCTTGATAGTGTCCAAAGGCCTTTGTGGGCTGACCCACTGCAGCCCTGCTAAGAAGATACAAGCACAGTTTTCACCTTCAGTGGGACAGAAATGTCAAAGGAAAAAAGTATTGTGCTTTTTGAAGCCAATGTAGTAAGGACATCTGGATTAAAAGGCAGAACCCAAAGGGAAGCCAGGGACAAAACTTGGACCCCTCCCCTTTGCTTCTAAAAAGGTCTCCCTTGGTGCTAAATTCTGGGAGATTTTGAATTTTGTTCCCCTTATTCTTTAATCTCTCTGTTCCCCCAGATGCCCTTTGCTATGATCTACTTTCTCTTTTTGATTTCTGCTTTTCTGCTCCTCCCTTGTCTCTATAGTATGCTACGCTTTCTTGTCTGTGTCTGCTTCTTTTTGTTCTGACAATCTGTACATTTCATTGTTTTTAATTATGACATCTTTCAATGCTACTATTTCCATGTATTTCATACACACACCCCACCCCTGCCAAGTGTTATCTATTTCACCAACAGCTTGCTCATTAGTCATAAATACTCACAAGGCAGAATCCAAGTTCTACCAACAGAACAATAGTAGGCACAGCTGAAGTGGGAGAAACAGGGATTACTCCCCAGAGCTGTCACAGGATGGCAGTCCTGTTTAGTGCTGGTTGTGCCTTGAACAACAGTATTCACATGGGGGTGATTGTCTTCCAGGGCTGGTATTACCTGAGCAGAAGTGGTCCCAGAGCTGGTGGTGACTGAAATGGAGGTAGTTGTGTCTTTTCCCATGATGGCTGTGCTTTGTTCTTCTTGCTCAAAATTTATTCGGTTGTTTGATGTCTTTTTGGTTTCATGCAAATCTTAGATTGTTTTTCTATTTCTATTTAAAAATGCCACTGGGATTTTGATGGAGATTGCATTAAATCTGTAGATCTTTGTGGATAACATTTTAGCAATATTTATTATTCTCATTCATGAATATGGGATGTCTTTTCATTTATTTGTGTTTGCCTTAATTTCTTTCATCAGTGCTCTGAAGCTTCCAGTGTATACATCTTTTACCTTTAAGTTTATTCCTTAGTAGTTCACTCTTTTTTTTTTCAGTGTAGATACTTTACTTTTGTGAACACAAAATTTGGGTACCACACAGGCATGTGTATTTTTGAGTGCCATATTTACATCACACAGAATAATT
Source organism: Cephalopachus bancanus (assembly GCA_027257055.1). NCBI lineage: Eukaryota > Metazoa > Chordata > Mammalia > Primates > Tarsiidae > Cephalopachus > Cephalopachus bancanus. The sequence continues at coordinate 658,073 of JAPVLO010000537.1, read as the reverse complement.
TTAATATTGGTCAGACAGAAAACTCATAGTGAGTTAGAAGATCCTCACCAAGTTTAAATGTGTACAGCAATGATTGAATATTTTGTTAAAATACAACTTCTGATTCAGGAGATCTGCGGTAAACTTAAGTTTCAGCATTTTTCTTTCTCTTGGGGTTTCACTTTGCCCACATTCTGAGTACAGTGGCATCATCACAGCTCATTGTAGCCTCAACTTCCTGGGCTGAAAGGATTCTCTCTTCTCAGCTTCCCAAGGGGCTGGGACAAATTGGAGTCAGGTGCAAAGAAACTATAATCTGACTCATAATGAGGAAACAAACGTTTTATGCAGAATTCCAGCTACAGGTATCTTCCATGTTTTCTAACCCCAAAAGCACTTTGATATAGTCTTGTTATTTTTTTTTAGCATGCTAGAGAGCAAAGATCTTCTAACTATTTATTCCAACCTTCCTAAGTTATTCTGGACAGTAACTGCCACGCTGCTTAAATGTGCATTTTATTATTCTTGTTCTGCATGGAACAGATGAAGGATCCAGATGGAACTTTGTCGCTTTCAGTAACGACTCTCACACGATTCTTCTGCAAGCTGCTTTAATCCCAGGTTACTACATCGTTCTTCTTTCTCTTTCTCCTATTCGTGACCTTAAATCTAGTATCTCTGCCAATCAATTAAGGTAACGCGGCACGGCCAGTAAGAGAGGATTGTATGCTGACATCCTTTAGTTGCCTTATTAGGGCTTGTTTTGTCTTGTGGTCTGGCTGCTTCGGGCGCCATGTTAGGGCGGAGGCGCTCCACAGAACTTTAATAGTACATGTTCCCAACCTTCACTAGGATCTGAGGATCTACCCTTCTCCAACAGAAATCTTGGGTATCCGTGCCTTTCCATGTTTCACAGCCACAAGGGAACATGTTTAATACCGCGGGTCATAAATTCACGGTGAGAACGGTGCATGGCAGTTATGAAACCTGTGGTCTCCTTGTATTTCCTCATCTTGTCGTCTTCATAGATGTCACATTTTCTTCTTTATTTCAAAAGGTGCTGATGAGCTCACATGTAATTAATCCTGAAGAGGCACATTTTTCACCAGGTATAGTAGTAGGGTCTCATTTCCATGATGATGTTTTTCAGTTCTTTCATTGTAACTCATATTTAGGAATCATAAAACACTGCTGGGGCAGGGGTTGAGGCATTCCCACTCTTCTGGAAAGAATTCTGTGGCCACATTCTTGAATATCAACAGCCCCCAGATAACAGAATTAGCTGGGCTTGGTGGCTAAGGGGAGGCCAAGGTGAGTAAATTGCCTGTGCCTGTGGGTTCCAGACCAGTCCAGGTAACTTGGCAAGACCGCATCTCATCTCCCGGCTTCTGGGTGTCCCAGCATCCTCCCCAAGGACTCTCAGGACCTGCAGGTCACAAGGTGACAGAGGGTGAAGCGAAGTGACGCTACATGCGTGTTTCCCGGAGAGCAGAACAAAGGTGAGTGAACAACCCAGCTCTGTCAGTAGTTCATTCTTCTTGATGCTATTGTAAATGGGATTTTCTTAATTTCCCATTTTGGGACAATTCATCGTTAATGTATAGAAATGCAATTTCTATACATTACATATTTTAATTTTTATATGTTGATTTTATGTCCTGTGACTTGTTTATTAGCTCTAAGAGCTTTTTTTGGCAGAGTTTTTAGGATTTTCTACATATACGATTATGTCATCTGCAAACAGAGGTAATTGTATGTCTTCTTTTCAGATTTGTATGCCTTTTATTTCTTTTTCTTGCCTAATTGCTTTGACTAGGACTTCCAGTACTGTGCTGAACAGAAATGGACATTCTTTATATTTTTATTTTTTGAGACACAGTCTCACTCTGTTACCCAGACTGGAGTCCAGTGGCATAATCATGGCTTACTGCAGCCTGGCACTCCTGTGCTCAAGTGATCCTCCTGTCTCAGCCTCCTGAGTAGCTGGGACTGCAGATGCATGCCAACATGCCTGGCTAATTTTTATATTTTTTGTTGGGGTGGGGTCTCATGTTGCCCAGACTAGTATGAAACTCCTGGCCTCAATCAATCCTCCCACCTCAGCTTCCCAAAGTGCTGAGATCACAGGTGTGGGCCACCATGCCCAGCCTTTTCAGACTGGGCATTTTTGACTTGTTTGAGATCTTAAAGGAAAAGTTTTAAGTTTTTCACCATTGAGTATGATGTTAGGTGTGGACTTGCATATATAGTCTTTATTGTGTTGCGTTTCCTTGGTATACAACTGTTGAGTTTCTTCTATATCTAATATGTTGAAAGTTTTTTTAAATCATGAAAGGATATTGAATTTTATCAAATCCTTTTTTCTGCATCTATTGAGATTATCAAGTTGTTTTAATTTTTTAATTTAATGTGGTATATCACCCTGATTGATTTGTATATGTTGTGCAATCCTTGCATATTCCCAATAATAAGTCCCATTTGGGTATGGTGTGTGATCTTTTTAATGTGCTGCTAACTTTGGTTTGCTAATATGTTGCTAAGGATTTTTACACCCATGTTCATCAAGAATATTGGCCTGAAGTTTTTCTTTTCTTGTGTATCTTTGTCTGGTTTTGGGGTCAGGGTGATGTTGGTGCCATAAAAGAGTTGGTAAATGTTCCTTCTTTTTCTATTTTTCTGGAGGAATTTAGGGTATCAATTCTTCTTTAAATGTTTGGTAGAATTCACCTGTCAAACATTCTGATCCTGGGCATTTCTTTGTTGGGAAGTTTCTGATTACTGATTCAATCTCCTTTTTTGTTATTGATCTGTTCAAGCATTCTACTTCTTAGTGATTCAGTCTTGATAAATTGTTTCTAGGAATTTATTCATTTATTTTAGGTTGTTCAATTTTTGGCATATAATTGTTTATAATAATCCCTCATCTTTTATGTTTCTGAGATATCAGATGTAATGTTTCTTCTTTCATTTCTGATTTTATTTATTTGTGCCTTTTCTCTTTTTTCTTAGTTCAAGGATTTGTCTGTTTTGTTTCTCTTCAAAAAATCAACTCTTAGTTTTGTTGAATTTTTTTTCCATTGTTTTTCTATTCTCTATTTCATTAGTTTCTGCTTTAATCTTTACCATTTCCTTCCTTCTGCTAACATGCTTAGTTTTTCTTCTAGTTTCTGGAGATGTTATATTAGGTTGTTTCTTTAAGATCTTTATTATTCATTAATGTAGGTTTTTATTGTTGTAAACTTCTGACATGGTTTGGATATTTTTCCCTATAAGTCTCATGTTGAAATTTGATTCTCAATGTTGGAAGGCCTAGTGGTCATGTTTGGGTCATGGGGGCGGATCCCTCATGAATGATTGCATGGCAATGAGTGAGCTCTGCTCTATTAGTTCCTGTGATAGTTGATTATTATTATTATTTTTTAGTTGGAGTCTCGTTTTGTCACCCAGGCTGGAGTGCAGTGGCATGATAATGGCTCATTGTAGCCTGAACCTCCTGGACTCAGGCTATCCTTCCACCTCAGCCTCCCAAGTAGCTGGAACTACAGATGCGGGCCAGCATGCCTGGCGATTTTTTTTTTTTGTAAAAACAAGGTCTCACTATATTGCCCAGGCTGGTCTTGAACTTCTAGGATCAAGCAATCCTCCTGTCTTGGCCTCCCAAATTTCTGGAATTATAGGTGCGAGCCACTGAGCCTGGCCCTAGAGCTGATTATTTTTAAAAGTCTGGGACCTACCCACCCTCCCTGCCATGTGATTCCTGTACATGACAGTTCTTGTTTGCTTTCCACCATTAGTGGAGGCAACCTGAAGCCCTTCTTAGAAGCAGATGATGCTTCTTGTACAGCCTGCAATATCGTGAGCCAAGTAAACCTATTTTCTTTATATGTTACCTAGTCTCAGGGATTCCTTTATAGCAGTACAAAGAAAGACAGCTTCCCTCTTAGTATTGCTTTTATTGCATTCCATAAGTTTCTGTATGTTATGTCTTTGTTTTCAATTGTCTCATGACATTTTCTAATTTCCTTTAGATTTTTTGACTTACTTTTCACCCAATTTTGCTGTGAACTTAAAACTGCTCTAAAAAGTGGTCTATTTTACAAAATAAAAGCATATAAAATTGCAATTAAATAAATTATGTTAAAAACTCAGTGCTTCCTAATTTGTTTCTACAATATATTATAATATATTGGTTTTCTACTGTGTCTCTTCACAAACTCCTTTCTAGTGACATCATGGCGGTAACTTGAAATGGGCAATGCTAGGAATATGTAGACCACAGTAATCACAAAATTCTACTAATCAGGGCTTTTCCCCATGGAGAGGTGGCTGTTAAATGTTTGCCAACACACCACCAGTAGAAGGACACTTGGTGAATTATCTCCCTTCCTGTAGCTGGGGGTATTACTAATCCCCCTAACCAAACCTTGATGGAGGGTTTTTGAGCAGGGAGCGAATGTCCTGACTCAAGGTCCAAACTCTACATACATCAAAGTAGTCAACATTTACATGGTACAACCTATATGTGTGAGAAAAATATGTAACATTATTTGATATAATTGTTATCACCTGACTTTGGAGCCCCATTCTTAAGGACAGAAGGGTGTGATGGAAAAGAGATGTGGGGAGAAAGACCTAAGGTTAAAGATTAAAGTTATTTCATGCCAGTGTTAAAACACTCCTTTTTGGTTAAATCTTCTGCCTATATGAAGTTTCAAGGACTCTCACTTCTACCTCTCTTTCCCAAGATGGCTTCCTGCTGGAAGAGGGAATTTATATCTTTGTGGTGGTAGAGAAGGAACTCTGGACTCACGAGCTGCCTTTAGACTTTGAGGTCTCTCCTAGACTGTATCTCATGCCACTGAGTCATTGGGAATCCCATGTTGGTTCAACTGAAGATGGCATCTGGTCTTTGGGGTCTGGTAATGGCCAGGATTCCTGCTGTGGCTTTGGGTCCCAAACTCTGATGCTTATTTGTCATGACTTCAGGCCAGTTTCACTGGGTTTCTCTGCACTTCCTTGACTTGTTGGGTTCTCTTGAATGCTTTCTTCACCCACAGTGGAGAGGGTAGAATCCTCTGGTCCACTGAATTGATGCCATTTCTAACCTACAATGTGGGCAGCGCAATTTTGCTTAAGTGGTGCTGCCCACATTGTAGGTTAGAAATGTGGAGTTTCTCTAAGGAGCTTCTCTAAGGAGAAATGTGGAGTTTCTCTAAGGAGCTTGAGATTGCTCTGAGCACATTCTGGAAGTGAGGCAGAATCCTCTGCTCTGGGACTTCCTACAGTTCTCTGATTGCTTAAACACCTTTGGAGCTTCAACTTTGACAGGCTGGGAATAAAATGCCCATTTATCAGCATACCCTCTTAGTTCCTTCTTACTTTCTCCTTCCTCCTTTCTATTAAGAAGGAGTTTCTCAGCTGGGCTCGGTAGCTCCACCTGTAATCCCGCGCTTTGGGAGGTTGAGGTGAGTAGATTGTCTGAGCCCAGGGGTTCAAGACCCGCCTGGGCAACTTGGCGAGACCTCATCTCTACAATAAATCAAAAAATTAGCTGGGCATGGTAGCACTCTCCTGTAGTTCCAGCTACTTGGAAGGCTGAGGCGGAAGGATCGCTGGAGCCCAGCAGGTCGAGGATGCAGTGGTCAGGAGCATGCCACTGCACTCTAGTCTGGGTGACAGAGTGAGACTCCAAATTAAAAAAAAAAAAAAGGAGTTTCTCCTCCCCATTTCTGTTTGCAAGGGACTTTTCAAGGGCTGTAAGCATCAAATCTTTATCCTCCAGCTTTTGGTTAAGTTTGAAATTGTAAAAGCTAGCCGGGCTCGGTGGCTCAGCCTGTAATCCCGTGCTTTGGGAGGCTGAGGTGAGTGGATTGCCTGAGCCCGCGGGTTCGAGACCAACCTGGGCAACTTGGCGAGACCTCATCTCTACAATAAATCAAAATATTAGCCGGGCGTGGTAGCGCACGCCTGTAGTTCCAGCTACTTGGAAGGCTGAGGCAGAAGGATCGCTGGAGCCCAGCAGGTCAAGGCTGCGGTGGCCGGGAGCGGCCGGCCACTGCACTCCAGTCTGGGTGACAGAGTGAGACTCCAACTCAAAAAAAAAAAACCAAAAACAATTGTAAAAGCTGGAGAGGATAGAAATCAAAATATCTAGAAGGGAAAATATGTTGGAGTATATTCTAACAATATGATCCTGATTACCTGTATATACAAAAATGTTTAAATGGCCCTGATATAACATCTTTGGAAAGGGGCAGCAGCCCTGGGGTGGGGAGAGGGATAAGGAGGTACGAGGGGGGAATCCAAAAAACCCAGAATTTATTTATAAAGAATTGCATATTTATTTTTACATGCTTAAACTTCAGTCACCTTCAACATACTCTTCGTTTGATGCTCAAAACAGTTTTCTAACTCATCAATTTTGATGCCTTTTAGTGCTTCTGTTGTTTTTTATTTCACTTTTCCTACATCTGCAAAATGTTTCCCTTTGAGGACTTTTTTCATCTTTGAAAATAAAAAAAGTTGCTTGGGGTGAGATTGGGTGGATAAGGAGGGTAGGGCATGGAGGTCATGCTGTTTTTGGTCAAAAACTGCTGAACATTTAGCACGGTGTCCACTAGTTGTTCATGTAAATCGTCCAAGAGGAAATGGGCAAAGTCTTTGAAAGAATTTCCCCTCAAAAAAATTTTTTTACACTGAACCAAACACAGCCTCTCACAACAACACTAATTGGTACACTGATGCCAATGGGTTCCTACAGCACTTAGGTAGAGAGGCAGCCTGTACTACAAGCAGCCCACCCTCTAAAAGATAATTCTGGGTGGTTTTTTTTTGGTCCTCCTTCATACTTGTCCTACCTCCTCCAGTCAAAATCTGCTCACTTCAAAGTCCCCTAAATACACAAAAATCTAGTTTAAAATAATATGTTTGCTATACAAAAACAGCGTCTACAAAAGATCCCTAAAAGTACTTTCTCCCCTGCTTCATATGATACCCATGAATAAACAATCTAATGATAGCTAATAATATTTAACTTTTATTGAGTATTCTATGGACTAGATATTATTTAAAGTGCTTAAAGATATGAGTACATTTAGAATTTACAACTACTCTATGCTTTAGGTGCCACAATTATCCCCATTTTATAAATGAGGAAACTGAGCCACAGAGCTGCTCAGTTCACCTTGCCTAGACTCTTAAACCTAATGAGAGGTAGATTCAAACTCAGGCAGTCTGGATCCTGTGCCATGTTCTTAATCACTATAAAAAGAAGGCATCATTTGCAAATGTTACTTCTAGATAGTCCCAGCTGCTCCCAGATTGTGTGCACCTAAATCTTTCACCCACAGAAATTCTGGAGCTTCCACCGAAGCTGCAAATTTTCAGCCAGGTTAGATTTAAAACAAAAGCAGATTCAGTATTTCTCAGCAGGGACATTCCATTAGAATGAGTAAGCCAAAAGCAGTTTGTTCAAGCAATGCTGACTGGAAAAAGATCATATTTGGATAGCTATTTTCAGGGTCAGTTCTGACAACCATGAAGGGACAAGGGTGCAGAATTGAAGACTGAGAACTTTTGTCTTGTTTATAGAATAATAAATTAATTTACCCCAGTATTAGAAATTTTAGGATCTAAACATTTGCATACAAATAGAAAAATTATAGAGTCACAGTATAATCTTGGAATTTTTCTTTGTCCAACTTAGGCAACAACAACAACTATAAAAGACTCATATTTAGGAGCCTTGCCTGGAATTCCAGATTCTCTCTGCCCTGTTTTTTTAATTTTAGCATGAACTAATTCAGATTGCCCTCAGATGTCTAGACAGCAAGTCTGTCTTCTCTTTCTAGTTTTAATCCCCAGTCTCCAGTTCTACTGCATCTCTCCCCACATGTATATTTACACTTGGCATATCTAATGTCCTTCCAAGCTCTCCCTTGGATGACAGGGACTTGAGCCTGGGAATGACATTTTCCAGGATTCCTTGCCGGAAGGTCCTAGACACATTTTACTATCCTCTGATAAGATGAACTCTCATGAGACTCAGTCCTGTAGCAGCAATGGCTGGCTGCATGCATGGCTTAAAAATATCACGGGTGAGGATATTTTGGTGGTCTCTGAATTTCCCTGTCTCTTGCACACTGAGGGACTGTGGAGGGGAGGGACTGGCAGCAGTTGCCTGCCTGTCCTTGCCGCTGGGTGACAGTAGATCTCTGCTCTCTGTGGCAGTGAACCTGAAAGCTATTTGTCATCCTGACTTTCCCTCCTCCAGCTTTTCAAGTAGTTTTATAAGTACCTACTTCTTGTACTAAATTCCTTTATGCTAGAAATATCTGAAGTGGTTTCTGTTTTCATACGCGAACTCTGAAAGTTACAATATTTGGTATAACAAAAGATTTCAGAAAATTGACCTTTAAAAATGGGAACGTAGGCCTGGCACAGTGGCTCAAGCCTGTAACCCCAGCATTTTGGGAGGTAGAGGTGAGAGGATTACTTGAGCCCAGGGGTTCAAGACCAGCCTGGGCAACTTGATGAGACCTTGTTTCTACAATTAAAAAAAAATTAGCTAGGAGTGGTGGTGCACACCTGTAGTTCCAGCTACTGGGAAGGCTGAAGCAGAAGGATCGCCTGAGCCCAGCAGGTCAAGGCTGTGGTGGCCATAAGCATGGATGACAGAATGAGACTGTGACTCAAAAACAAAAAATAAAAATGGGAATGTAGGATTGGTTATCTGAACAATTTAGGCTTGGGGGCAGAGATGTCTTCATACTAGTTCTGTACTGGTACCCTGATGCCAATGGGTTCCTACAACACTTACCTAGAGGGGAAGCCTGTACTACAAAGGGTAATACCTCCAAAAGATAATTCTGGTTACTTTGGGGTCCTCCCTCATACTCGTCCTACCTCCTCCAATTTCCGTCTGCTCACTTCAAAGTCCCCTAAATACACAAAAATCTAATTTAAGACAATATGGTTGTTTTACGTACTGTATAAAACGGGTATTTGTGATCCATAGCAAAAGTGACTTAAGTTATCACCCACAGCGGTGGCTGAGATAAAGGGATTGTTGGAGGGAAGGACAGGGAGCCCAGGTGGCCGCTGTGAGTAACCATGACCCTGGGAGTGCTGACTGCCAGGACTCCAGGTGACCAACTGGGAGAATTCAGAAATAAATCCACAACTCTGACCTTTATACAACAGATTAATTTCACATGTTCTTGAACTGCATGTGAATGGAATTATATAGTATGTATTCTCTTATTTTTACTTCTTTTACTCAGCATTAACTATGAGATTCATTAATGTTATTGCATGATTCCGTAGTATGTTATTTTTTCACCACTGGGTAGCTATGTCATTGTGTGACTATGTCACAGTTTACCTACTCATTCCAATGTTAATGGATTTTGGGGATAATTTTCAGCTTGGCACTCTTATGAATAGAGCTGCTATGGTACATGTTTTTTGGAGGACAGAGGCATTCATTTCTGTTGGATATATACACTCAGGGGTAGAATTGCTGAGTCATATGGTACATGTGTGTTTAATTTTAGTGTTGCCAAACATTTTCCCAAAATAATTGTATCAATTTACACTAACAATGTGTGTGAGTTGCAGTTTAACATCCTTTCCAATACTTGGCATTGTCAGTCGTTTAAATGCTAGTCATCATGGTGTGTGTGTAGTGGCATCTCATTGTGGTTTCAAATTCTACTTCTCTGATAAGCAATGATAGCAAGTACCTTTTTGAATGTCCACTGGTTATTTTGGTAATTCCCTTTTGTTAAATATTTATCAAATATTTTGCCCATTTAAAAATTGCATTCTTATTCTTGTTGATTTGTAGTGTTCTTTCTACATTCCGGATATGAGTCATTTGTCAGATGTACATATTATGATACCTTCTTCCATCTTTGCTTTTGTTTTTACTCTCTTAGAGATATATTCTGATACTAGGTTTTAATGAAGTCCAAATCATCAAAATTTCCTTTTATAGTTAGTGCTTTTTGTGTCTTGCTTAAATATCTTTGCCTATCTCAAGATCATAAAGATATTTCCCTCCCATGATTTTTTTTTTTTTTTGAGTCGTGGTCTCACTCTGTTGCCCAGGCTGAAGTGCAGTGGCAATATCATGGCTCACCACAGCCTCTACCTCCTAGACTCAGATGATCCATTCACCTCAGCTTCCCAAGTAGCTGGAACTATAGGCACACACCACCTTGTGCTAATTTTTTTTATGCTTTGTAGAGACAAGCTCTTGCTGAGTTAACCAGGTTGGTATAAAACTTCTGGATTCAAGCAATCCTCCCATCTCACCCTCTCAAACTGCTGGTATTACAGGCATGAAGCATCATGCCCAGCCTCTCCTAGGATATTTTGAGGATTCAGGATGATGTATTTAAAGGCTGTATAAACAATGCTTGGCAAGTACATAGCAAATACTCAAAAAACAAATCAAAAAACACCTCACAAAGAAAACAGAAAGAACAAACAGGAAAACAAGTAAGCCTGTGGTCCTGTAAACATTCATAATATGCCTTTGTTTCTTAAAGATGTTGTGGTAATATTTATAGCATCCTGAGGAAACATAGGGATGAGAAATATTGACCATGACTTGGTGGGAGATGGGAGGGAAGATGTCCTGAGGGTAATCACCACGACTCCCCACAACAGTCTGAGATTCAAGTAGGACCCATAGAAGTCATCTCCAAGCCAGGCAAAGTTGTACGTTTTCTTCAAAACTAGACTCTGCTTGGTCTTTTTCAATGTCATCAAATTGCTGTGATCCTTTTCCTGGTTCTTTTCTTGACCTAGGCCATGTTCATTTCCACGACTCATACTCCCAGGAACATTTTTGTGTTTCATTTTAATAATTTCACGATCATTCTTTTTTTCTCTTCCATGACCCCCTGCCACCCAATTATATTTTTCAGTATCCACCCTATGGCCACAGTCATCTTGCCCTGCTGTGGCCTCCTCAGTGGTTTCCTCTGTGACTTCCATAGCTTCTTTGGCGGCCTCTTCTGTGATCCATTTAATGGCTAATGCAATGACCTCCTTCGTGTCCATGATATCCACCATGATTTATTTCATAGCCACCTCCATGGCTATGGCTCAACTCCATGTCCAAAGCCATGTGCTCCTCCATGAGCAATCTCAAATCCTGTTCCAGGAACCAGTTCATTTCCCAGGCTGTGGAACACTCGAGAGCCCAGGGCCGAGTCCAGGTTCAGATCAAGACCAAGGCTGTGGCCATGGGGGTAGTAAGTACAACTAGTTCTCAGGGGGAGGAAAAAGTCTCTCTAAAAGAAGAAAATAAAATTACTAAAATTAAGTCTCCTCTTTCTAATCACTATACATGTCTATTTCACCACTGTCAGATTTCCACTTTTCAAAACTGCTCATTTTCTTTTCTGTTTACCACCATCCTTACTGTGATTTCTGTCACATTTTCTTCTATTCAAGAAAATAACCTTCCCTCTTCCCTTATTAATATATCCCCTTTATGTGAATACTCAGGCTCTTGCTCTGCAGATCATAAGATTACGTGTTTTTAGACTTTCAAGATAAAGGTAATCCACATCTCTATGTGAAAGACAGTTTTTCACTTTGTTTATCACCTATGAAAGCTGACGACAGCCATGTGGAGTTGAGAGTCCTCAGAAACCTGAGATTGTAGGCATAAACTCCAGAATCAAACCAACCTGGGTTGGCAACCTAGATCTACCACTTGCTGCATGGGCTGGGGCAAATAGATCACAGAGCTCCAGCTCTCTTGCTTAAAAGATGAATTTAATGTCTTCATGGGATTATAGAGTGTATTAAATGATATAATACATTCTTTTTTTAGATGGAGTCTCACTCTGTCACCCAGACTAGAGGGCAGTGGCACAGTCATGGGTCACATCAGCCTCGGCCTTCTGGGGCTCAGGTCATCTTTACACCTCAGTGTCCCGAGTAGCTGGGACTACAGTCATGCACCACCACACCTGGCTAGGTTTTTTGTTTTTGTAAAGATGAGGTCTTGCTATGTTGCCCATGCTGGTCTTGAACTTCTGGGCTCAAGCAATCCCCTCACCTTGGCTTCCCAAAGTGCTGGGATTGCAGGCTTGAACCACTGCATCCAGCCTCATAATACACTTTAAACATTCAGCCTTGAGCCTGGCACTTAGTAAAAATTCAATGTTTGTTTTCATTATTATCTGTTGATCTTGCAAATAAAATTATAAAGCAACTTAGGAAGCAATTTCTAGATGGTGAGACTTTATGATGTAACCTACATATAAAAAGAGGCTGAGAACTCTAAAATAAAGTCTTGGTAAGTTGACTATCTAAAGCCAAGACTTTGTGGTTGCAGTGAGTTTTTTTTTTTAAATGTTTGTCCATTTTCCCCAGTAGTATGCTGTTCAATACTTAATAACAAGCTTGTAGTGTTTGCTAATTTCTGTGGTGTAAATACTTCCACCACAGCAGATTTTAAGCTGCCAGTGTCACATCACTAAGCTGAGAATTGGAACGAGCAGCACAATCTCTTGTGGCCAGGAGGACCTATCCCTGCTCACCCCTGATTTATCTCAGCTTCATTCCTCAAATGTGAAGCTACAGGATTATAAGAAATAGAAAAAAACGCAAAGAAATGTGAAGCCATTATAAGAAAAGTTTGTATTCAAAAAAAGACCAATACCAGACAGCAGAGCAGCAATGGGAGGTCCAAGAATAACGATTATAGACAGAACAAAGAATCAGAGTGCTGAGAGTACTGGAAATTTGTCAGAAATAAGACCACCAGAAACCTGCACTTTGGATGAACATTTTAAAGCTTTTTGCTTTCTTTATATTTATTTCCCTTTTGTTCTCGCTCAGTATTTAGTGAAATGTTCCGACATTTCTATTCTATCAACTGTCCTGAGGAGAAGGAAGAAAGAGTATTCATCTTTACTGGTGCAAAAGCATCAAAAGGAAAGCAGCAGGCACTAACACTTGTAATGTGCCTAAAGATCCTTGACTCTTTGGAGATTCTTCTGCCCGTGCTGAAATACTCTAACTCCCAGATTTCATTTTATTAAGGAGACATGATTTTCTTTAAATACTTGCTTCTCTTTTTCCCCACTTTGCCCGATTTCCTTTCATGTTGGCCCCAACTTCACCTTCCTCCTCTTTTACTACTTCATGTCTCACTTTCTGACCCACTGCTTCTCTCTGGTCCTTATGTCATCCTGTGTGCTTCTCGAATCCTTGCACAAAACTTATTCTCCTCTCCCACTCCAGATACCCTAGAATTCTCCTCTCATTCATGATCTGCCTTCTCACCAGCCTCCTCCATTAACCCATGCTAGATACTCACCAGGAAAAAGCTCAGTCCTACTAACAATCCAACTCCAACCATGACTGCAGCAAGAGAAATGAGGATGATGCCCCAAGGCTGTAAATGTCCACTTGGTTTGATGATGTTTGTTGGTGTGTGGTTCATGTTATCTGTGTTGGTGGACACTGGGCCTGTTTTCTGGTAGTTGGTGCTGGCCCTAGGTGTGCTGGTTAACTTGTGGATAGGTCCTGCAGTGGTCCAGACATCAGGGGCTGAGGTGGTAGATGCTCTGGGAGTGGCTGTGCCCAGGCCAGAGGTATTTGGAACCATTCCAGGTACAGTATGGCTGGCAGCAGAGGCTATGGAGTCCATGCCAGGGGCCATGGTAACAGAGCTGGGTTTGGTTGGTCTGCTTCCAGTGGTCCTGGTACCTAGGACACAGGTCATACAAGATGGTTCATTTATGGTAGAGATCATTAAAGGGGAAAGGAGTCCTAGAGCAGAGAGGTTTGAATCGAGCTCACCTATGGTGGGGTGGCTCAGGAGAGGGGCTGGGGAGAGAAGTAATGGTAGAAAGTGACTTGCCATGGCCATGACTCCAGAATAGAGTGAATGTCTTAGAGAGAAGGAGGTAGAACATGCCCTCTGGTGGGGCTGGTGGAGGCAGAAGACTGATGAAACGTGATCATGGGGGATGCAGAAATGGAAGATCTGTTCAAATAGGGGCTGGGGGACTGTGGCAGGCCCTGATTCTCTTGTGATTGTTGTCACTAGGTGTAAGGAGGAGATGATGGAATAAGAATCACTCATGGGTGTGGCAGTAGTCGTGGCTGGGAGCGCAGGTAACAGCACCTAACACAACTGTAGGGGTCAGCAAAGTCTAGGTGAGTGTGCTTGGATGGAGGTGGAAGAAACTGACCCAGTGGCCCAGTCCCCGATCACAGGGACAGGAGAGGGTAGGTTCAGATGGTGACAGAACCAAACAGTAGAGGTGGTGGTGGTGACTTAGGGAGCAACGGGTATACCCAGCTCTGAAGTGGTTAAAATCTGATCGAGAACAGTGCCAGTCACCAGAGTAGAGGCGAGTATGCCCAGGAGAAAGAGATGGAACCAGATGCAGCACAAGAGCGAATGGTGCTTACAGAGGGGCTGTCACTCCCAGTAAGAGACAGAGTGAAAACAAAATCATTTCGTTTTAGACTGGAGTGAGGGTTGGAAAACATTTTCTCTAATGGACCAGATAGTAAATGTTTTCGGCTTTGGGGTCATGCTGTCTATTGCAACTCCCTAGAGTAACTGGAGGCAGTATGCACGTGAATAGGTGTGGCCATGTTCCAATAAAACTTTATTTATAGAAACAGAAAACAGGTGAGACTCAGCCCATGAATGTGATATGCCAACTCGCTGGACTAGGGGAGAATATATTGATAGGAGGTGGTATCCCAGGTGGTGGGTTAAACAGAGCTGATGTACTTGGCACAGAAGTGAGAGCATCTGACAAAACTGTGAGAGGGACAGGAACAGGTGGGTTTGCTAAAGGCAGAAGTGACAGAATGTAATGAACTCGCAGTAGTTAGGGGGATATCTGTAAAGGAGTGTTTCTGATGGAATGGAAATAAATAAAAGGAGGCAAGGTCAGAGTAAGATACACAGGATTCAAGAAGAGGAAATGGTACCTAACCACGAACTGACCTGACAAGGGTTCAGGGCAGAGATGACAGGAACAAGTGAAAGGGTGGTGGTTGCTACTGGGGTTAAGATGGGTGTGCTCAGAGGAGACATGCTGGTTATTACCTGACACAGCTATGCTGGTGATGGGCTGATAAGAAATGTCAGTGGCCTTTGTGGGCACAGAAGTGATAGCAGAAACACTGGTGGAGACTGCAGTGACTCCAGAGGTAGAGGCCAAGAAGGGCGATGAGTCCAAAGCCAAGGCTGTGGTGACCTTAGGGCCTGAGGTGGGTCCAGAAGGTGAGGTGGAAGCTTCGGGGTTCCTAGCAGCTGTAGATGAGGACATGGTGGGCCCAGAAACTGACAAAGAACCCATGGAGCTCTCAGTGGTTGTGCTCGAGACAGTCAGCATCTTGGAAACTGTGCTGCTGGTTGTCATGGGCAGAGTATAGGTAGACAAATGTGTGGTGAGCATAGAGATTGAGGAGGAAGCTATGGGAGATGTGATGGTTTCAGGGTCTGTGGTGGAGGCAGTGGTAATCTCAGAGCCTGTGGCGGAGGTCGTAGTGGTCTCAGAATATGTGGTTGAGGCCATGGCGTTCTCAAAGCCTATGGTGGAAGCTTTGGTGGAGCCTGAAGTTGAGACCATTGTGAACTCAGGACCTGTGGTAGAGACTGTGGAGGAGCTTGCAGTGGAGGCTGTGTTGATTTCAGAAGCTGTGGTGAAGACCGTAGTAATCTCAGAGCCTGCAGTGGAGGCCATGGTGGGTTCAGGGCCTGCAGTGAAGGTCATGGTGGTCTCAGAGCCTGTAGTGGAGGCCATGGTGGTCTCATAATCTGTGGTTAAGGCCACAGTGATCTTAGAGTCTATGGTGGAGACCATTATGGAGCCTGTGGTGGAGGCCACGGTGGTCTCATAGCCTGCAGAGGAGGCTGTAGTGAAGCCTGCAGCGGACGCCATGGTAGAGCCCACAGTGGAGGCTGTGGTGGCTTCCAAGCCTGCAGTGGAGACTATGTTGATCTCAGAACTTATGGTGGGGACCATGGTGGCTTTGGAGTCTGTGGTGGAGTCCATGGTGGGGCCTTCAGTGGAAGCCATAGTGGCCTCAGAGCCCATGTCGGAGGCTATGATGGTCTCAGAGGCTGTGGTGGAGGCTGTGGTAGCCTCAGAGATTGTGGTGGCCTCAGAGCCTATGGTGGAGATCTTGGTGGCTTCAGAGTCTGTGTTGACATCAGATGCTGTGGTGGAGGCTGTGGTGGCCTCAGAGTCTATGGTGGAGGCCTCAAAGCCTATGGTAGAGGCCATAGTGGCCTTAGAGCCTGTGGTGAAGGCAGTGGTGGTACCAGAGCCTGTGGTGGAGGATATCATGGTCTCATAGTCTGTGGTGGAGGTTGTGTTGGTCTCTGAGCCTGAAGTAGAGGCCGTAGTGATCTCAGAGCCTGTGGTGTAGGCCATGGTGGTCTCAGAGCCTGCAGTAGAGACTGTGGTGGTTTCTGAGCCTACAGTGGAGGCCACAGTAGTCTCAGAATCTGCAGTTGAGACCATGGTGATCTTAGAGCCTACAGTGGAGACCATGGTGGAGTCTGAGGTAGAGGCTGTAGTGGTCTCTGAATCTGTGATGGAGGCTGTGATAGATGAGGTAGAGGCTGTAGTGGTCTCTGAATCTGTGATGGAGGCTGTGATAGAGCTTACAATGGAGACCCAGGTGGTCTCTGAGTCTGTGGTGGTCTCAGAAACTTCAGTGAAGACCATGGTGGCCTTAGAGCCTGTGGTGATCTCAAAGCCTGTGGTGGAAGTTGTGGAGATCTCAGAGACTGTGGTGGATGCTGTGGTGATCTCAGAGCCTGTGGTTGAGGCCACAGTGGTCTTAAAACCAGGAATGGCAGCCATGGTGGAGTCCGAGGTAGAGGCTGTGGTAGTCTCAGAGCCTGTGATGGAGGCTGTGGTGATCTCAGAGCCCGTAGTGGAGGCCACAGTATTCTTAGAGCCCATGGCAGAGGCCATGGTAGAGCCTACAGTGAAGGCTGGAGTGGTTTCAGAGTCTGTGGTTGAGGACATGGTGGTCTTAGAGCCTACAGTGGAAGAAGCCATTGTTGTCTCAGAGCCTGCAGAGGAGGCTGTGATGAAGCCTGCAGTGAAGGCTGTGGTGATTTCAGAGCTTGCATTGGAAATTGTGCTGATCTCAAAACTTGTGGTAGAGGCCATGGTGGCTTTGGAGTATATGGCAGAGGTCTGAGTGAAGCTTGCAGTGGAGACCATGCTGGTCCCAAAACCTGTGGTGAAGGCTGTGGTGACCTCAGAGTCTGTGGCAGCATCGGTGGTGAGGCCTGCAGTAGAGATCGTGGTGACCTCAGGGCCTGTGTTGGAGGCAGTGGTGGAGCCTGTAATAGAGGCCATGGTGGCCTCAGAGCCCATGGTAGAGACTGCAGCTGTGCCTGAGGTAGAGACTATCATGGTCTCATAGTCTGTAGTGGAGGCCATAGTGACCACAGAGTCTGCGGTGAAGGCCATGGTGGTCTCAAAGCCTCTGGTAGTGTCTGTAGTGGCCTCAGAGTCTGCAGTGAAGACTGTTGTGGTCTCAGAACCTGTGGTGGAGGCTGTGGTAGTCTCAGAGCCTGTGGTGGAGGCCATGGCGGTCGCATAGCTTGTGGTGATCTTAGAGCCTGTGGTGGAGGCTATGGTGTCCTTGGAGCCCGTGGTGGAGTTTGAGGTGGTTTCAGAGACTGTGGTGGAGGTCATGATGGCCCCAGAGCCTGTGGTGAAGCTTGAAGTGGAAGCTGTGATGACCTCAAACCCTGCAGTGGAGGCTGCCGTCTCAGAGCCTGTGGTAGAGGCTGTGGCCGCTTCAGAGCCTGTGGTGGAGCTTGAAGTGGAGACTGAGATGGTTTTAAAGCCTGCAGTGGAGGCTATGGTGACCTCAGAGCCTGTGACTGAGGCTGTGGTTGTGTCAGAGCCTGTGGTGGAGGCCATGGTGGCCTCAGAGCCTGTGGTTAAGGCCATAGTAGAGCTGGCAGAGGTGGCTGTGGTGGTCTCAGAACCTGTGGTCAAAACCATGGTGGTCTTAGAGTCAGCAGTGCATGCCGTGATGGTCTCTGAACCTGTGGTGGTGCTTTCAGTGGAGGCCACTGGGATCTCAGACCCTGAGGTAGTGGTTGTGCTAGCCTCAGATCCTGTGGTAGAAGAGGTTATGCTGGCCTCAGGGCCTGTGGTGGAGGCAGTGATGGAGCTTACAGTGGAGGCTGAGGTAGTCTCAGAGCCTGTGGTGGAGGCCGTGGTGACCTCAGACCTTGCAATGGAGGCTGTGGTAGTTTCAGAGTCTGTGCTGGAGGCTGTGGTTATGTCAGAACCTGTGGTGGAGGCCGTGGTGGCCCCAGAGCCTGTGGTTAAGGCTATAGTAGAGCCTGCAGTGGTGGTTGTGGTGGTCTCAGAGCCTGTAGTGGAGGCCATAGTGGAGCTTGCAGTAGAGGACGTAGTGGTCTTAGAGCCTTCAGTGTAAGCCATCTTGTAGCCTGTGGTGGAGCTTATGGAGGTGGCCATGGTGGTCTGAAAGCCTGTGGTGGAGGTCACGGTGGCCTCAGAACCTGTGGTGGAGGCTGTGGTGGAGTCTGCTGTGGTAGCCATTGTGGTATCAGGGCCTGCAGTAGAACCCATTGTGGAGACTGCAGTGAAGGCTGTGGTGATGGTTGGGGTTTCAGAGCCTACAGTGGGCGTTTTGGTGGTCTTAGAGCCTCTGATGGCATTAGAGGTTGTGGTGAAGGCCATGGAGGGCACAGATGTTATTGTGGAGGATGTGATGCTCTCAGATGCTGTGATCAATGTTGTGAACACAGATGCTGCCGCTCTGGTGGCTGTGGATTTTAAAACAAACATTGTTTCTTCTTTTCAAATACACATGCCCTATACTTCCTTGTAGACCTGGAGAGTTTACTATCAAAATGTGTGTTTCTTTGTTATATTGATATTTGCTTTCTTTCTTTTATCTGTTTCTCTGTGTTTTCTTTCCACCTTCTTAGAATTATTTTTTTAAACATTTGTTCAAGTAAGCATACTACTTTTGATTCTCTATTTTGCTTTCAGAACAATGCTTTCTCTTGGCATTATCCTATTCTTATCAAATCTTAAAATGTAGTCCAACACAAAAACATGTATATAGGTGTTTTTAGAGGTTTAATATAAACCCTAGAAACAACCCAATTGTCCTTCATCTGGGTGAGCTCACTGTGGCATATCCATACAATGGGAGATATTCAGTAAGAGAAAGAAACTACTGGTACATGATAACACAGATGACTCTGAAACACGTTTTACTACTTGAAAGAAGTCAGGCTCAAGAGTCTACATATTATAAGATTCCTTTGACATGACATACTAGCAAAGGCAAAATAAGGGGGACAGAAAACAGATCAGTGGTTTGTAGGAGCTGGGTGAGGGGAGGGGCTGATTACATAGGATCACATGGGAGCTTTGGAGGATGGTGGCACGTTCTGTATCTCGATGATGGTAACCGTCCCATGACTGAGCACTTGTCAAAATTCATAGGACTGAATTGTATTCCAAAAATTACTATACAAAAATTATACCTCAATTCAAGAAATTATTCATGTTATGCAGGCAACAGAAAAAAATAATTAAAATATGGCATTTTTTTTTTGTTATGGGTAGTCGATGTTTATTAGGCATCCAACAGACTATTTGTAGGCAGTAAGATGCCTGAGCTTATGTCTCAGGGGAAAGTTCAGAACGACAGACATAAAGTTGGAAGTTATCTAAATGTAGATTGTATTTAAAGCCATGAGGTTGGCTGAGATCATTTGTAGAGGTGAGTATAGCTGGAGAAGAGGGCTTTGGACCAAGCCCTGAGTACTCCATAAGTCAGATGTCAGGTAGAGGAGGAGAAGAAGCTAATAAATGAGACTGAGAAGGAACAACCGGTAAGATAGGAAGAAAGCTCTAAATGGTGAATCAAGGAAGTCAAGAGAATAGAGAGGCCATGCAAAATTTTGGTGGTTAGCCAAGTTGATTTTTTGCACAGATGAACTGAGATGGAGCCTGAAGAGTGTTCACTGGATTGGGGGACAAGATGGAAATACATGTTTAATTTTTTTTTTTTACTCAAAGTCTTACTCTGTCACCTAGGCTGGAGTGCAGTGGCACAATCATGACTCACCACAGCATTAACCTCCTGGGCCCAGGTGATCCTTCCACCACAGTCTTTCCTGAGTAACTACTCCATAGCACAGTACCCACTAATTTTTTTTTATTAATTTTTTGTAGAGACAAGTTCTCATTATGTTGTCCAGACTGATTTCACACTCCTGGACTCAAGCAATCCTCTCACCTTGGCCTCCTAAAACGCTAGTGTCACAGGTGTAAGCCACTGCTCTTGGCTGGGGGTTCAGTTTATTGAGAATAGATTTGCTTGATGGGGTAGACACCAAGTGGAGTAAAAAAAATGTTTTTTAAAGTTGGAGTTGCCAGGCATGGTGGCTCAAGCCTGTAATCCCAGCACTTTGAGAGAGGGAAGTGAGAGGATTGTCTAAACTCCGTGGTTCAAGACCAGCCTGGGCAACTTGGTGAGACCTCGTCTCTACAATAAATCAAAAAACAAGCCGGACATGGTAGCACATGCCTGTAGTTCCAACCACTTGGAAGATTGAGGTGGAGGGATCACCTGAACCCGCTCGAGGCTGAGGTGGCCATGAACGTGCCACTGCACTCCAGTCTGGATAACAGAGTGAGACTCCAGCACACACACAAAAATAAAATAAAATTACTGAAAATAATTTAAAAATAAAAAAATAAAAGTCGGAATCACACTGTGTTGCCCAGACTAGATTGCAGTGGCACACTCACAGCTATTGCAGCCTCGACCTGCTGGGCTCAGGCCATCCTTCTGCCTCAGCCTTCCAAGTAACTGGAACCACAGGCACATGACACCATGCCCAGCAATTTTTTTTATTTATTGTAGAGATGAGGTCTTGCCAAGTTGCCCAGGCTGGTCTCAAACCCCTGGGCTCAGGCAATTCTCTTGCCTCAGCCTCCCAAAGTGCTGGGTTTACAGGCATGAGCCACCACATTTGACCTGGAGTAAATTTTTTTTTTTTAATGAGTATGCATAGAGACTTAAGGATTTCACAGAAAAATTAACAGTAGAAAAATAACAAAAGATATAACTCCACAGGACAAAGAACTAGAGCCATGACAACAGCAGATAAGTTGTTTTTAGTGTAATATACTAGCAGGTGAATGTGTGATATTTCTTCAACAGAACAGAGAAAGCTACAACATACAGGCCTGTATTGTGGGTGAGAGAGAGTCAACCACTAGTAAATTATTCATTCTATGAAGTCCTGGGAAGGTTCAGGAATTGTGATTCTGAAGATGTGGGTGTGGTGTGCGGCTAAATCCAAGAGGGATGGTTGAAATACAAGGTAGCTAGGTACCATCTCGCAGTCCCAGATCCCTTCTTTGACTCAAGTATTTAGGTGAATACACCACTCTCCTTCATAAGAGCTCGACATTTTATCTCTGTAGATAGTGGACCATAAATCCTAGGTACTGCTGAGGGCAGTTGTACTAAAACCACACAAGTGATTGCTTATACCCTGAACTGTAAAACTCTCATTTTCTCTTTCCTTACTCAACTTCCAGCACATTGGCAGCTAGGCTTATACCCTCTAGGCAGGAATTAGGAGAATCCCCCTTGTGGAAAGAAATTAGCCCACATTTGAAAAAGCCTCCAGATATTGATATTTTTAAGGTCTTTCCAATTAAAACTGCCAGGTCTCTGCTAAATTCCCCTAGAGCTAAGTCCACCAATTGACAGATCCCACACCTGCACACAGAGCGCCCAGTCATCATTTTAGCGCTTCACTCAAATGCAAGGGACATTCTAGAATTATCAGATATTTGAAGAAAGTCTCTAACTTGAAAAATAAAGACCAAAACAGACATCCCTATGAAGCAAAGTCAGGAACAACTGAGACAATGAAGAGAGCAAAATCAATTTCAAAAGAAGTCTCTGATATTAAAAAATTTTTTTCAAAATTTACTAGAGGAATTAGAAGACCTTAGAAGCTGAGGAAATCTCCCCAAAGAAAAAAAAATGATAGAGCTGGAAGACAAAAGAAAAAATATAAGAAAGTTAGAATGTCAGCTCAGGTAGTCAAACATCTAAATAATAAGATTTTTCAGAAAGACAATGCAGAAAAAAAATGTATGGGAGTCAATCATCAAATAAAATAATGCAAGAAAAATTTCCAGTACTGACTAACTTAACTTTCTACTTTATAATAAGTCCCTAATGCAATAAGGGACTATAGCACCACATCATGAGATTTAAAAGCAGTAGTTTTTGAAAATCCTAAATCTTCCAGAGAAAGAAAATGGGTCTTTTACAAGGGATCAGAAATCAAAATGATACCAGATTTTAAAGCTAGAAACAGTGGATCAGTGCCTTCAAAATTCTGATGGAAAATGGTATTTAACTTGCAATTTTATAACCAGTTAAGCTATGAATCAAATGTGAAGTTGGAATAAAGACATTTTCGGACATGCAAGGTCTACAGACTGTTAGATCCATTTTTCTCTTTTCCCTGGGCACATGGCTAAGCTACATTTCCCAGCTTCTCTTGTGGCTAGATATGGCTACATGTCTAAGCCCTAGTGAGAAGACCATGAAAGGAAGGAATATATACAATTTCCATTTCATTTGTTTAAGAGTAAATACCATTTCTTAATTTCTACTTGTATATGTTTTCTACTTTTCTGTATATTATGATGTTTTGACATCTTAACACACTTTTCTGACTACAGAGAGACTGCCTCTCTCAGGACTGGCCAATTCTTAGAAGTAGCAAAGGGCCCAGCTAGGAGCATGTCTTTGATATGCAAACTAACCAATGCAGAACCACACTTCCTCTATCTGATCCATACACTCCAGGAAGCAATATTCTGCATTAATCATCCTGGGGCCAGGTACCAAGCAACTAGGGACCACCCAGTAGTCCAAAGCTTACAGGAATTATTCAAACTAGCCAATCCTAAATTGTCCACTGTGCCCTCCCTTGTCTTTCCCACAAAAACTTCAGTGAAAAGAATGACCTAAACCTTACCTCATTCTGCCTTCTGACCATCCTCATGTCTTTTTCACATGTCCAGCATGGCAGTGCCATGCCTCGTTTCTCTAGGACCTCTGAATATAGCACACTTTGTTTTCCTGAGTCTCTCCTCTTGTGGCTACACCTCGACTGACTGTATCACAAAATAATGCAAAACACTGCTCTTTTATCTTTTCTTTGGGCTGAAATGATGACAACATTGGAAACCATGTGTTGAAAATGGCAAAGCCACCTTCACCTTGAGTCCCTGAATGACTACATGGAGCAAAGTCTCCACTATCCTATCATGGGAGACATAAGATTGTTCATTTTATTTTTTTAACTTGTTTCTTTTAATTTTCTTCTTTCTTTCATTCTTTCTCCACCCCCACTTCCCCTCCACCACAGAGTCTCATACTGTTACCCAGGCTGGAGTGCAGTAGCATGATCACAGCTCACTGCAGCCTCTACCTCCTGGGCTCAGGTGATCCTTCCACCTCACCCTCCCAGGTGGCTTGGACTTACAGGCACATGCCAGCACATTCAGCCAATTTTTTTTTTTTTTTTGTAGAGATGAGGTCTCACTATATTGCCCAGGCTGGTCTCGAATTTCTGGGCTCAAGCAATCCTCTTGCCTTGGCCTCCCAAGGTGCTGGGATTACAGGTCTGGGCCACCTTAGACCTGGCCAAGACAACTGTTTTAAACAAGTTCCTCAGGCAATATGGTCACAGGGGCAGGGACTGTGGATTTCCCATGCTAGTCCTCACCGTGGCCTCACATGTAGCAGTGCTTAGTCCAGAGCAGGATCTTTATTAATGATTGTGGACCAACTGTATGAATGACAGGTTCTTCTGAGGCAAAGATACTATTGTTTAGAATCTGATGGATAGGACTGAGTTAGGAATTAGGACAAGTAGGAGGCGGGTCCAGAAGTCATGTGTAGGTAGAGACAGTTGAAGTATCTAGGATGAAAGCCACAGGAAAGGGAAGAAAAAGAGAGAAGGCTGAAGGAGGGGATGCAGGGGCAGAGTGAGCGGGCAAATCCAGGACAGGGTGCAGGAAACAGCTGCATACTGGGGAAGAAGGGGGATCACCAAAACTCCTCCATATCATTCAATCTAGACCTTTTCTGTCATCTCGCTCCTCCCTCTTCCTGATGTACCAGCCTATAGTAAAGGAAAAGGAGCTGGATAAGCTGATTAACCTGGTCTGTAATCATTAAGGAAGAATCACTGACATTGTGAGCAATCAAAGACAGGAGTCAACGGAACCGGCTCAGGTGGTCAGAATTGCTTCGCTTTTCCCCTCTGGGTTATTTTCTTTCACTGCCACTGCTGATCAGGTGCCAGAACTCTGGTGTACCAGTGGCCAACCTCCAATTTGTTTCCATTGGGGATTCTGAGGGGATTAAACATGGATTTGAAATCAGGCAGCATCTGAAGAAGTAATATTTTTACTTGACTTTAGACTAAGAAGCTGGTTCTCATTTGGGATTAAGAATGCCATTGGAATTCGAATTTTCCAATTAAAAACAAAACTTTTGTCCAAGACACAAATGAAAGTGAGAAAAATCCATCCTTCCCCACCCCCACTTGTGCTCACACCCACAGCTTGGGAGAGATAAATATAGATTTGCTTTTAAGGTAGCATCAGAGTCATGGCCAATGAAATTGGATCAGTAGTATCTTTTGCAGAGATGGGCTAAAAAAAAAAGAAAGAAAGAAAGAAAAGAAAAAAGAACCCTCTTTGCTTCTAGAAGAATTGTCATACCTGGACAGGGAGCTCCATTTCCTTCAGACTTTATTTGGCCTTCATAACCCTCTCCCTCAACTGATAATTCACTTACTGGGTCCAAGGAGTCCAAAAAGAAGTAGCCACAGCAACCAGAAAGGAGAAATTTTTCCTCTTCTCATCTTGAAATGATACACAAAGGAAGCTGTCATCCAAAAGCCTTGATTCCCGAGAAAAGATGAGCTGCAGAGACAGAGGGTCAAGGGGCGTACCCCTTGAGCCTTGATGGAAAATCAAGTTGCGCGTGAATCTGAAGGCCAGCCAGTGCCAGGTAAGCTTTGTGGAGGTGATTGTGGGGAGCCCCACAAATTGTTCTACAGTTTGACTTCTTATTTTTCTTCTATTTTCCTCGTGGGCATATCTATGGTATTTATAGCTGATACTGGGTAGTGGAGACCAGAGCTTCGGGCCCTCCCTTCCCAGGGAGGGGCATCTCTGCACTGTGCTTTCTGCAATTCAGGGCTGTTTGAAGAGAAGTACCCTGCAGGAATCAAGGCGGAAGAGAGGGTTGGGTCAGCGTGACCGGAGGGTGCAGACATGAGGAGGGGCAGGGAGGGAGGCAGAATGAGGGAATCAAATTTGTCAGCTTGGAAGGGACCCACCCTTTGAACTAGAGCTGACCTGAAACCAGCTTTCCCTGTGTATGCCTCACTTTCAAGATAGGAGGCCTTTGTAGAAGAAAGAAGGAGGAAGAGAAGAAAAGGAAGCACATGGGTGGTAAAGATCAATAGGAGACTATCTGGGGGAAGCTGGGGATTTGGAGGGTGAGAAGAGAATCAGACACACACTAGTTTTCTCCAGAGTGTCCCTTCCTAGCTGCAGAGCAGCACGTGGCTGTGTGAGCCACATACTTCACCCCCTCTGAACTCTCCAAGGGTGGGGAAGGTGGACACTGAGTAAGCTCACTTCTAGTGTCAAGAGGAGGTGAGTGGGAGAGGGCATGGGGTAGAGAACCAGTCATTTCCCTGGGTCTATCTTTGGCAATGGCTCTTCAGTGGGGGACCCTATTTCTAGGGTCACAACTAGCAGCTAATTGAAATTTACACTGTGAAACTCAGATGTGCAAGAAAAAATGTCACTTGACTTGCTGTGACTGTCTAACTTAGCTTTTGGACTCTCATTCCCACCAATGGTAAAGAGGGTTGTGGTGAGGGAGGGGATATGGATTTAAGCTTGTCCACTATTGGTGATTCAATTTCATTTCCTTTTAAATGGTCTCTTTTGGAGGACATAGAAATAGATTTGAAATTCATTCTTGTATGACATGTGCTGAAAATTTTCTTTACGAAATGTCCATATTCCAGATTCTTGCTGTTATGCCTCTCAGCCTCACCATGTCCTGGCTCAGATTTGCTTCAAGCTGGCTGAACAAGTAGTCATTTCTCTTCCTAATTTTAGTTTATCACCAATTCAAGCTTTATTATGAGAAGGAAGTCTCAAAGGTACCTTCCATATGGTATATGACTTATCAGAAAATAACTAAAACAAAGACACAGGGCTGGGCTCGGTGACTCAGCCTATAATTCCAGCACTTAGGGAGGCCGAAGCAAGTAGATTGACTGAGCCCAGGTTCAAGACCAGCCTGGGCAACTTGGCTAGACCTTGTCTCTACAATTAAAAAAAAATTAGCCGGGTATGGTAGCGTGCACCCGTAGTTCCAGCTACCTGGAAGCCTGAGGTGGAAGGATCGCTGGAGCTCAGCAGGTTGACACTGGGATGGCCTGAGTGTGCCTCTGCACAGACAGAGTGAGACTCCAACTCAAAAACAAAAAACAAAGACTCAAGACTTTCTGTGAAATACAGCCCAATATAGTCCATGTCTGCGATCCAGCTTCCTACAAGCTGGCTACCCTGATGGTATAGCCATCCTTAGCTTTGAAGATTTTTCCTAAGGCTGCTTAGACTGCATGAAATATCTGAACGACCATTTGGGTAGAAACGTCCATATGTGCTTGAGCAGCATTCTTCTAATTTTTTGTGTGTATACTCTCAAAAAGAATTTTGAAAAATGATGTATGCCCTCATCTGTTTATGCTTAATCTAAAATTTTATTATAAATTTAGTAAATGCAAAGAACGTAATTTCTACCATATAGAAAATATGAACACTGAAATAATAAAAGTTTTGCTACTCTTTACAATGTTTCCAATAGGTTCTAAACACTGTAGCATCTCTATATCCAGTACTGTCCTTTTTAATAGCATATAAGCAAGCTCTTCCTCAGCAGTCCACGTTTTTACATGGTTCCTTCATTTTTTCCGTATTATTCTACTGTTCTTTCTTTATATGTAACATTATGTACCAGTTATATAAATTCTCTACTGCTACGTACATATATAACAGAATATAAATATATTTTTTAATTAATAAACTTTTTCTTTTAGAGCAATTTTAGGTACACAGCAAAATTAAGTCATCCTGTCCCCTCACAAGCACAACCACCCCCACTATCAACAACCTTCCAGAGTGGTGCATTTGTTACAAGTGATGAACCTACATTGATACATCATTATCACCCAACATCCCTAGTTTACATAAGAGTTCATTCTTCGGGTTTTGATGAATGTATGGTGACGTGTATCCACTATTGCAGTATCATACAGAATAGATTCACTGCCCTAAAAATCATCTGAGCTCTGCCCATTCATCAATCCACTCTTATAACCCCCAGCAATCACTGGTGTTTTTTTAACTGTTGCTATAGCTTTGTCTTTTCCAGAATGTCACAGAGTCTGTATTATTTTTTGCCTGATGAGCTTTTATTTATTACTCTATTATACTTCTCTGCACCAAAAGATATGTTTATAAACTTTTAAAAATTTTCCTGTGCTTTTTAAGACTCAAAGTGTTCAGTTTATAGCCCTGATAACGTTTCGGTGAAACGTAAATGAAAATGTATCTCCTGTGAAATGTTTTTTCATATTTTCAAGAAAATATGAACATCTAACTTACCCAATATTAATAACAAAATGTGTAAAGTGCTTACCAAACACAGGGCTATTCCAAGGGCTTCAGAATAATCTCATGAAGTACGTAGTGCTATCACCCTCATATTTACAAATACGGAAATTGAGACCCAGAAAAGTTAAATAATTTTTGTGCAAGGTCACACTGAGCTTAGATTTGAAACCAGAAATTCTAGTTCTACAATCTATGCTCTTAGCTGACATGATGTACATCTTCTCTATGTTTCTTTTATCTTAAGATGTAACAATCAGTTGGAAGTAAATATGGAACTTATAACATCTTTGTCCTTGAAAGCATGTAAAATAAGCAGTTTATCACCTAGACCAAGACACTGGTGAATGGAAAGCTCTTTCTCCTTAAGGAGAATGATGTACAATTCAGAGAAGTGTGCTTCATAGCAAGTTGCTGCGTTCCAGCAAATTTTTGCAAATCTTGACTATTCTAAAATAGGCAGACAGACAGATGAGGGGGCTTGGCTGCCAAGAGATTTTAGCTTCAGCCAGATGAGACACAGCCACCTCTATTATTTCTTACCAATTCCACCTTTCTCTAATCTCATGGGACACCCCCTAAAAAAAAATGCCTTCTTTGACAGTGGATGGAAGAGAAGCGACAGTAAAAAAGGAAATTTTTATTACCCCTGCTACCTCACTTTAAGTATATCTGCATAAATAATATCTTAGCACATACCAAAATTATCAGCTTGTTACACTCCTTTTATCCTTTCATAGGAATTCTATGAGGCAGAGGAAAACAAGAAGCCCTCCTCTGGGTATATGATACCTAAATTAGAACAGATTTTTGAGATATCCCTTTATTTAACACCCTGAAATGTTCCAGACCCCCAGGAAATGTGCTATAATGATATAGGTGCTAAAGAGAAAATGTTGGATGATCGTAAAAGGGGAGTCAGAGAAGTACAGTTAGCTGGATGCCACAGAAGTCCTCTCAGATCAAATTAGGCAAAAAGTATATATGGAAGTTAAAGATCTGGAAAGTTTCCCATAAAACAGCCCACACCCGCAGAATACTCTTTAGAAAGTCTTTATGTGCCTCCAAGATATGGGGCGCAGACACCATTGTGCTTAAAGGTCATTGTACTAAATCAACAGTGCAAAAGTAAAAGGTCTGAACGGGCAGCACGTTAACCCTGTCCACTTCCTGGACTTCTGCTTGTGTCAGACATGCTTGGTGGGTGGGATCTTTGCCACATTAAAGTGTATTCCATGACGAAAGCTGGGTAATGATGCTTCCAAATTCTACACACGCTCCAGTTGCTGGGAGTTCCGAGAAAATCACAGCATAACTATGTGAATCAATCACAAGTTAAATTGCTCATAAAGGATTCCTCCCTTTTCACCTTCCTCCATCTTAAAGTGCCCATTCCTTCAAGTCATTTGTTGTTAATCTTCGGAAATAAAAATTTTTATTTACATAATGTGCCTGATAATAACCTAGCAGCTCGCTTCAAATATAATTTGCATACCACATAGTTTACATGTTGAAAGTATAAAAAACAATGTTTTTTGGTATATTTTCAGAATTATACTTGGTGAACTTTTCAATCTACAGACTCAAATATTTTTTCTCAATCCCATCTCTTCTCTCTTTCCTTCCACTTCCTCTCTTCCATCTCCTCCTCCTCCTTCTTTTTTTCAGTATTAAACCTTATTATTTGTACATCAGTCCTCCTGGGTCTGTCCTCCAAGTGTATTATATTTCTTGGGTGATTTCCATCTCTGTATTGTTGTGTCTATTTGAGTTATTTTCTCTACTTGCTCTTCCGGATTACCGATATCATTCTCAGCAGTAGCCAGTCTCTCTCAATTTGTGTATTAGAAATGTAGACTTGAAAGTGCATATTTCACATTTTTTAATAATCTAGTTGGATTCCCTTGCCTGGTCTTATTTATTTTCATGTTTTCCACATGATGTCCTCCACAGTTCCCACCAGTGGGAGGCACATTTTCAGAGTGTTCAACTTGGTTTCCTCTTCTGGCTGCTGGAACCCTTTAAGTGAGATGATGGAGATGATGATGGTGGCCCTCATATGGCTCAGCTGGCCTGTGTTCTGTGGTGAGCAAGTATATGTAATATAATCCTATCCCCAAGGCTGTGGGGAGAGAAGTGACTCCTTCTTGCATGCTAATTCACAATGCTGACATCTGAATAACTCCAGTTTTACGAATGCCCCCTGGTTCCTACTTTATTTATTGTCCTTAGTATAAGAACATGTACTCATTGTAAATCTTGCATTTAGTTTGTTTTTTTTTAAGACACGGTCTTGCTCTGTTGCCCAGGTTGGATGGAGTGCAGTGATGTGATCATAGCTCACTGTAACCTCAAATTCCTAGGATCTAGTGATCCTCCTTTCTCAGTCTCTGGAGTAAGTAGGACTATAGGCATGCATCACCACGGTCATTATTTTAAAAAAATTTTTTTTTAGAAATGTGGTATTGCTATATTGTCCAGACTGGTAACTTCTGGCCTCAAGTGATTGTCCCACCTCAACCTCCAGTGCACTAGGATTACAGGTGTAAGCCACCATGTCCAGTCCCTGCCTTTAGATCAAAGCCACCTTGATGTTATTGCACAGATTATAGGCTATGATGCACATAGCATTTGCCTATTCTTTTTTTTTTTTTTTTGAGTTGGAGTCTCACTCTGTCGCCCAGACTGGAGTGCAGTGGCCGCTCCTGGCCACCACAGCCTCGACCTGCTGGGCTCCGGCGATCCTTCCGCCTCAGCCTTCCGAGTAGCTGGAATTACAGGCATGCGCTACCATGCCCGGCTGATTTTTTTATTTATTGTAGAGATGAGATCTCGCTGCCCAGGCGGGTCTCGAACCCGCGGGCTCAGGCAATCCACTCACCTCAGCCTCCCAAAGGCCCGGGATTACAGGCTGAGCTACCGAGCCCGGCTACATTTGCCTATTCTTAACACAGCTTTAGTTGTCTCTACAAGGCATGTATACCAACTCCCTATTGTATATAACGGAGTCACAGTGCAGAGATCTGCCTGTCTTGCAGCTACCCAAGACCACCATCTGCCTGTAAATTCCACCCTTTACTGAAAACTGGATTTGTCTGCCTCTTTCTTTTGTTTCTTGTCTCCTTTGGCATTGGGGGCCACTTTGCACACACGACCCTTTCATGGAATAGAAGTAAAGAAAAAGGTTGACAAATCCAGTTTCTCAGAAAGAAAAGTTTAATAGGAACTAACAAACAAAAGCAATGCCTTAGATGACTGTGAGATGGTGGATTCCTGCATCACCCTCCAGAAAGTATCCTTTATAAAGCAAGCTTTTAGGGTAAAACACTTATAGCTGGTAATGTCTCAGACTTACTAAAACCCATGATCACATTTATGCTATAGGCATTGTTTTGAGAGCTTGCTACAGAACACCTTGGTATGCAGGAATCAAACATTGGTCATCACAGCATTTTCACTTCAAGATGGCATCGCTCTTACCATGCAACAGGCTTTCTTCCCACACTCCATTCCCTGAACCCAGTCCTTACAATCTCCCGCACCTACCTCTACCATGATAGTCCCTGGACCTAAAAGAGGGTGCTTGATTTTGTACATCTTCAGCAGCAGTGTGTTGGTCCCATTGGAGGCAGGTACTGTAGCAAGAGTAAAGGCAAAAACAAGACGGTAAACAACATATGTGTATAATACCGAAACCAAGAATCAGCTTCTGCCACCAGATACTCCAGGATCCAAACCAGCTATGATGTCAATCATTTAAAGTGGGGATTTGGCCTGAGAGATTGATTAATTGGGTTTTCATATTAGTGATTAATTTAGTAATATTATCTGATTTCTCAGGAATATAAATACAGTGCTCAACTTTTTTGATCACACAAATCCTCCATTGTGCAGCAGTGATTATGTCTAAAGCCATGTGATTTTGGCAGACAGACTTTCTCATGAGAGTGACTTCCATATTTAAAAGAGAGATTCCTATGTGGCTATCATTTAAATCACTCTTCGTATATCTTTTAAAGCTTCTACATGCCAAATAACATCTTCAATGCCCAGTTGAGGAAGAAAAATAGAGGCCAAATGATCATACCAGTGAAAAACAGATCGAGCTTAGCAGGATTTCAAATGAAGGAGATTGATATAGGCTTTGTAAGGGTATTAACTACCTTGTGCCCATGAATAATCAAAAAACATCTTTGTAGTGACCCAGGGGCTAACCAAAGCCATAAGTTGGTACCAATATTCAGGGAATTCCATTTGGGGCCAATAAGTAGATTATTGGGCCCAATGCACATTCTGTAGCATGTCAATCAGTACTTTGTCATGTTGTAGAATGTAAACATCAGACTCTTGGTATCCATTCCTTATCCCTTGTACTGTTTGACCAGGTATCTTTAGGACGATTATTTTGTTCCCAATATTGGGGGAGGGGCAAGTTAACTAAGCTAGCCAAAAAATGGAATTAACCAAATAAGCCCATCCATATTTGGGTCATACCATTGCAGCATCCATTTATATTGCTCTTTAATGGGGGGTTGCTAGTTGAGGAGTGAGTTAATTTCATTGACAGAAAAACTCTTCTTATGTACCTTTTTAGAAAGGGTAGTATTAATGGGCTATTGGGGTATTTTATCTCTCATCAAACTTGTATTCAATACCATCATGTAATTTTGGAAAGCAGTGATATATTTCTGATATTCTATCCAATCTTCTTGGAAGGGAGATACCCCTACTGGCAGGTTGGAGGCACTGGAGAGTGGCGTGAGACTGCAAACCCACAGGTGTTCTTCTATAAACATTTGACTTAGTCCTCGGCCCATTGCAGGAAAAACTTTTCTTCATAAGTGACAGCTGGTGACAGTAGTGACAGAGCACAGCTAAGGACAAAAGGAAACAAACTTAATGGGTTGCAAGGGAAAGTCTTCTCCATGTATTAGAATGATACTAGTCAATTCATGTAGAGCAATTAGTAAAGAGGCAGGTCTTGCCTTTGTTAGGGGGCCATATACCATATATGTTGCCTAGGGATGAAGGGTCAGCAGTGGTTGACAAAGTAATTTGGTTGAGAACATACTGCATTTGAGAACTCAACACCTTGCCTTGGGGTATATATGTTTCTTCCATCATCTATAGAGCGTGATCATGGGTCTTAGTGTTCAACAGGACAAACACGGCACTCCAACTGTCCTCATATTCCCCACTCTTTGGCAGGAAATAGTCTATCCAGCCTAGGGGTATTTGCCATTCCAAGTTCCAGTGGAGTGTCCCCTCCCCTGGGAGTATATCTGTTGGCATCTTCATACACAAAATACGCTGGTTGTCAATCAGATCTCAGTTACCTGTATGTGAAAAGTGAACGATTGTAGACTCGGGCAGCAGTTGCCCCAACAGGTCACATGGGCAAATCACCTCCTTTTGGCTGAATTTAAAAAAATAAGGGCTGTAGATAATACATTCATCCATCCATGAAAGGTACTGTTTTCCTGAATTAATTTGAATTTGTACTTTCAACAGACCATTTTTCCTTTCAATTAACCCTGCAGCTTGGGGGTTACATGACAGATGAAAGTGCCATGCCTGGTCCAGTCCTGCACATCATGTGCTGCAAAATTGGACCACTGGTCACTGCCAAATCACTAGGGATACCCATACATAGTACTGAGAGCCTCCAAACCTTTAATAGTACTGACTTGATTATCTCACTTACAGGAAAAACCTTGCAGCAATCCAGTAGCAGTGTCCACAAAGGTTAATTCATATTTATTTCCTAGGCTTACAGGGAGAGGTCCTGTATAATCCACTTGGTAAGTCCTTGCTAGGTGGACAGTCCTTGTGTGTCCTGCTTGCTATGGTCTATAATCGTGAACTTGATAAACAGTTTGTAACAGTTATTAGGGTTACTATATTTTGGGGGTTTTTTTGTTTTTTGTTTTTGAGTTGGAGTCTCACTCTGTCGCCCAGACTGGAGTGCAGTGGCCGCTCCCAGCCACCGCAGCCTCGACTTGCTGGGCTCCGGCGATCCTTCCGCTTCAGCCTTCCAAGTAGTCGGAATTACAGGCATGCGCTACCATGCCCAGCTGATTTTTTGATTTATTGTAGAGAAGAGGTCTCGCTGCCCAGGCGGATCTCGAACCCGTGGGCTCAGGCAATCCACTCACGTCAGCCTTCAAAGGTGCGGGATTATAGGCTGAGGCACCGAGCCCGTCTAGGGTTACTATATTTTAAGGGCATTTCTTCCTTCTTGACTATCTACCAGCCAACACCTGCACTTCTGTGAATACTTTTATTATGTACTCAGGTTGCTAGTTCAGCAGCTAGCATGATGCTTCTAATTCTTTTTAGGGCGTCAGCCTCTATATTTCCTAGAACTGAGTATTTTTTGTATGTGGCCACATGAAATACAGTTAAATCAGCTGCAGGGTATTGCTGTTTCAACTGCAGGGTATTGTAGCTTCTCCCATATGTCTTGCCACATGTTCATGCCCCATATGGGCCTGTGCATAATCATCCACTTTTCTTGTTTCCATTGTGCTGGCCACATGGTCAGGTCTTTGAGTACAGCCCAGCTATCAGTGCAAAGGACCAGGGGCCAGGGCTCTTGTGTGATTACTAAACATCCAGCTTGCAACTCAGCCCACTGACTACTCTGATATGGACCTGCATCAAACCGGATTATCTCATTTTGTGGTTGAATAGCAGCAGTGGTCCAAGTGCGGGGGTTTGCCCTGCTGGAGCCATCTATACACCAATAAGGTTATCCATGATAGATAACACTCCACTTACTGTGTCAGGCACTGGAATGGGGACTTGGGGAGCAAAGGGGTGAGCTTTGTTTTGTGCATATGTAATAGGGCCTAATACGACGGGCAATTCTGGACTTAAAGGGCTCGTTGCCAGAATCATTTGTTGCAAATTGGCATGCCATTATCCAAGGTGGCTACAGTTAAGGTAGGTCATCTAAACCTGTCTGATTTGCATGCAGGCCAGATGGGACTATCCAATGGGCTTTGAGCTAGCCAGACAGTTATGCACCTTTGCCAGTTCCTCAATAGTTGCCTTATGTCAGCGTGACTTCCAATTTGTATTGTTGAATGCTGACAATCCAGACAGAGGCAGGGAATTTTACAGACTCCCGTTTTGGATCTCCCCTGAAAACAGCCTTTACTATGTGCACCTTCGATCTGAATTCTCCTACTGCAGTTTGCAAAGTCTTTCCTAATAGAATATCCATGCCTGAAATGTTTTTTGTAATAGGAGAAATAAACACTATTTATGGGGCAGGAGTAGCTATTCCAACACCTAAATGTATTAAAGTCCTTTTTACCTGGGTCATTTGTCCCCTATAACTATCAGTGGCAGCCTATTGACCAGGGTGTCTTGCTGAATTTCCAAGGATTAAAGTTCATTCTGTCCCAGTATCTGCTAAGTTAAGAGTCTTCTCTCTATTTTTAGGGGAGGAGAACAGTAAACAGTGAGCTCAATATAAGGCCTCTGATCACCCCCTATTGCTCGAACATGGGGTTGGTCTTGGCCCCGCCAAGAGTGATTTGAGTAATCACTCCAAATCTCAGGGCTGGGCTGGGATCCAGACTGAAACATTAGCATAAGGGGTTCCGTCACCTTCACCTTCTGCTGAAGGGGCAGAAGAGAAGGGGTGAAACCGCTATTCAGGCTGTATTTCCCTTCATAAGGCTACTAATACAGCATCAAGTTGTTTGCTTATTTTTTCTTGGGGTTTGTTTTTCTTGGGGTTGTTTGTTTATTTTTTCTTGCTTCCAATAAACTATGCCATATTTGTGTACATGTGCCTCTTGTTGGTCCCTTTGCCTCCTCCTCTTCTTCCTGTGGGGTTTTCTTTTTCTTCTTTGTTAGCCTTTGATGGGTTTCCAAGTGCACCCTGTTCCCGGCTTTCTCTGCTTTTCCCAAATCTGCAATGGTTTCTCCCATATCATATGCATCTCGTCCCACTATAGAACTCATCAAAGACAGCAAAAGCCCATGCTATTCTCTTGGTGTACCCTATAGCAACTTGCTTTTTCATCCTAGCAGTAAAAACTGCTTTATCAAGTTCCATAGAAACCCAAACATAGATGTCATGCTTCACTCCTAACTGTTGGGGAGAAGTCCCTGAGCCTCTTTGATTGACCATCAGGAGGTCATCTCTCCTGGCACATCTCCTTCACTAGGATAAGCCTCTCTCATAGCTAGAATGATCCAGTCCATAAAAGCTATGATTCCCTGTGTTTGTCTTATGTTATGAAGGCATTGCCACAGGGCTGGGTGAGTGTGATGTTACTCGCATTTTTCTGCTTCATTCTGTGTAAGGAAATGCCATCATTGCCTTGTATCCCACAATCAGACCATCCAAGAGGTCAGCAGTTCCCTCACTAGTTGTTTAAAGGTCTTTGCAATCTGAGAGTTCTGCAGTAGTAGATTCTCTGACAGTGAGAGTCTCTTTATCAGTAGACTCCTATTTTTCTGCAGTTTTTGAACTTTCACTTTCCTTTGCACGAGGGGACAAGCTTGCCAATGATCCTTAGCCCCTACTCATCTAAGACTTCAATGTCATCAGAGTCCTCCTCTTCAAAACAGTCCCAGGAATTCCAAGTTTTCACATCCCAGTCAGGCTTAATTATGTTAGCTCTGACTTTTGGTCTTTTCCATTTCTTTCCCCCTAGGCAAACAAATCTACATGCTAACACTTCGATTTTTTTCTCTTGGTCTACAATCTTGTCTGCTAAGTTGATTACAAGGAGAGAAATGCAAAGGCACATGTCCTTTTCTAGTTGCAATTCCTCCTTCAGACATCTAATTTTTGCTTCTGCTACTAGCAGGGCCTCTGCTGCCAAGTGAACGGTCCACGGAAGTGGCCAATCTACTGCAGTGGCCATCTGCTCCTTTCATTAATGCAGTGCATTATGCAGTTTTCAGTTAATAACAGCTTTAGGCAACCTGCATTTTTAGGGACTCCTCATACTTATGCAGAGATCCACAGGTGTTTAACAGATGTGCCACATGACCCCATATAGACGTGACTGGTCGCCCTGGGATTTTCCCCCAAAGATGCTTCACTCCCCTTACCTGTTTCTTGGTCTCTCAGCTCCTGGCTGACACATCAAATGTTTCACCAAGAGCAAACCTACCTCCGAAGGCCAAGGGAGCTGAGAGGCTGAAGAAAGAGACTGAAAAATCTAGCTTCTCAGTGAGAAATATTTAATGGAGACTTAAGAACAGAAGTGATATCCTGGATGGCCAAGAGACAGTGGATCCCTGCATCCACACTACAGAAAATATCCTTTATGTAGTAAGATTTTAGAGTAAAAAAATCTTTTTTTTTTTTTTTTGAGTTGGAGTCTCACTCTGTCACCCAGACTAGAGTGCAGTGGCCACTTCCGGCCACCGCAACCTCTACCTGCTGGGCTCCAGCGATCCTTCTGCCTCAGCCTTCCAAGTAGCTGGAACTACAGGCGCGCGCTACCATGCCCGGCTGATTTTTTATTTATTATAGAGAGAAGGTCTCGCCAAGTTGTCCAGGCGGGTCTCGAACCCGCAGGCTCAGGCAATCCACTCACCTCAGCCTCCCAAAGGCGCGGGATTACAGGCTGAGCCACTGAGCCCGGCTTAGCGTAAAAAATCTTAGATGCTCATGTCTTCTGCTTTCTTGCTGAAACCTATGACCACTGAGGAGGTGGTAAGCACTTTTATGAGGGGTTATTTATGCTACAGGCATTGTTTTAAGACCTTGCTGCAGAGCACTTTGGTATGCAGGAGTTAAACATCAGTCATCAAAGAGGTTTTGCATTAAGATGACATTATTCTTGCCTTGCAACAAGCTGTTTTATTACAGCTCCATTGGTAAGATCCAATCTTTGGTTTGCTGACACGTGGGAAACCCAGTAAGTGGTGGAAGGCAGAGCAGTTTCCAATGCCAGGAGCTGGAGGGAATCTCCAACAGACTGCTAACTCTCTGCTGAGAGCTCTGTCCTAGGTAATCAACTTGTAGATTGGACAAATTCAATGTCCAAAGCAGCTCCCTGTGTCTTCCAAGACCTAAAGGACCCTTCTCCCCTGGACCCATGAAAAGGATATGTACACCCTTCTGGGAGGGGATTCATGAAAATCTCATGTCTTTGCCAAGAGCCTTTTGAAAGGTTAGACATAAGCAGGCCAGAAAGTCCTTCCTTGGGAAACCAGGAAGCACTGCCTCTCTGCTTCCCAAGGGAGCACTCTGAGAGACAAGTGTTAACTAACATCTTCACCCTGACAAGTAGTCAAGTCTGGAGCACATGTAAATCTCCTGGGAACCACAACTTTGAGCGAACACACCCTGCCCAGCAGAGCAGGAAACCATACCTCCTCCACCTTATCCTACTCTTGGTTCTCCATGTACCATAACCTAATGTCTGTGTATCACAGGCCTAATTGATAAGCCAATAATGTCTCTCCCAATTCAATTCTTCTGTCAGCCTGGGTGAGTCTCAGGGATACGGGAGTCCTGCTTGGGACAAGAAGGATTAGAAAATGGGGATAGACAGATATGAAAGAGGTCTCTGGATTTTACATGGGGATTTTGAATACCAGATAGATTCCAGCATGGGGATTTTCTCCTATAACTGGGACATTCAACTCAGAGTTATAGACACCCACCCATGTCACACGCAGATTCTGTCATACATGTTTTATGTGTTTATTTTTTTAGCCAAATGATCAATATATTATCTCCTTTCCAGTGTCTGGCAAAGGCAAGAGAAGGGAGAAATGTCTTCCCCAAGGCTCTCAGGAACCCAGACAAAGCTGGGAGGGTTCTTCTGAGATGAATAAAAGGAAACACAGATCTTCCACCCCCCAGGTCTGTTTCCTCCTTGAAGAATGTGGCACTCTGGCTTCAGGGGTCGCTCAGGGACCATTGTATCTCCCACTCATCTCCATGGCTACTGAGGATACTGGTCTTCTCCAGAGCCAGTTAGAGCTCCAACTAGGCCTGTGGGGGACTCCATGATTTCCTCGAGGGCCCGGGCTGAGGTCAAGGTTCGGGCCATGGGTGCGGTAGACAGTTGTGTCAAAGATATTTCTCAGGGACAGCCTGTTTCTCTAGAAAAAGAAGAGACAGTAGTTTCAGAATTGTATCCCCGTCTCCCAAGTCTTCACCCTGGAGTCCTTCTGGAATCTTCTCCTTCCAACTACATCCCTCACCTAGTACTCCTCCCTTCAGCCTTCAGTTCTTTTTGTGGCCCCCTTTTCCCACAGGTCAATAGTTTCCTCTGCATATTTATTGACTCCTCTCATTCCAATTTGCTATTTCTCTTTGTAACTCTCTCCTGATCTCCCTTCCTCCCTACCCACCTCTGACTTGGGGCCAGTCCCTTCTATTCATGTCTCTTGTTATGTTCCTGCTTCTCCTTCTCCCAGACATTTTTCTACATATCAGGTACTCACCACACAGAAGAAGAGCCCAGCAAAGAGCCCCACGGCCACTACAACGCAGACCAAGGTGATCAGAAAGATTTCCCATGGCTTCAGAGACCCATTAGGCTTTGTCTCACTCACTAGAATAGCAGCACTTGTGCTAATTTTGTTGGAAGTTGTGGACATTCCAGTATGAGCAGGTGTGTCAGAGTCGCCGGGGGTCATGCTGGACCATGTGTTGACAGTTGTGCTGGCCCCACTGGAGGTCATTCTAGTCCCTGAGTTGGTGCCTGTGTTGGCCCCACTGGGAGTCATGCTAGACTCAGAGTTGGTGCCTGTGCTGGCCCCACTGGGGGTCGTGCTGGACACAGAGTTGCTGCCTGTGCTGGCTCCACCGGGGGTTGTGCTAGACCCAGAGCTGATGCCTGTGCTGGCCCCACTGAGGGCCATGCTGGACGCAGAGTTGATGCCTGTGCTGGCTCCAGTGGGGGTCATGCTGGACAAAGAGTTGGTGCCTGTGCTGGCCCCACTGGGGTTCATGCTGGACTCAGAGTTGATGCCTGTGCTGGTCCCACTGGGGGTCATGCTGGACGCAGAGTTGATGCCTGTGCTGGCCCCACTGGGGGTCGTGCTGGACAAAGAGTTGGTGCCTGTGCTGGCCCCACTGGGGGTCGTGCTGGATGCAGAGTTGGTAGTTGTGCTGGCCCCACCAGAAGTCTTGCTGGACATAGTGCTGGTGACTATGCTGGTCTCACTGGAAGTTGGGCTGGTTCCATTGGGGGTAGATATGCTGAAGGCAATGGAGGTTATACTGAATCCAGTACTGACAGATGTGTTGGTCACAGCAGAAGGTATTGCTGAACATAATCATAATTAATGACAAATATATATTGTGCATATATATTTTCTGCTCAATGCTTGGCTAAATTCATTACATGAATAATTCTATTTAATCCTCACTGCAGCCTTATAACATAGATGCTATTATATCACCAGATAAGATTAAAAAATTGAAGCTTAGAAATGTTGACACTTGCCCAAGTTTATAAACTAGTAAGTGGTAGAACAGGAAATTGAACCTAGGCTACTGAAGCTGCACTTTTAGGTACTAAGCTAAGTCACCTTCCTACCTGCCCCCAATGTCAGAGTTACATGACTTAGTTTTACTGGTAGGTAAGCTTATTCTTATTCCATATTCTGCTCTACAAGATCCAATGCAGGTAAAGAGTGTCATAAAGGAATTACAGGACTAGATGAAACTACTATATATTGATTAATTTATTATTAAAGTTCTATTGCTCCCTTCTTAAAAAATATTTTTCAGAATATTATTCAGAAAACACCTACATCAGTATCACTTATGGGAGCTTGTTGAAATTAAGGATTATTTTTTAAATATTCATGTATTTATTTATTTGTACATCTATTTTGTATCAAGAAAATAAAGATTCTTAAGCAAATCACTTTAGACAAAATGAATTAGAGTTTGAGATGGGGCCCAGGTATTAATATGTGCATCTTCAGCAAGAGGCTGACTCTATATGCATTTAAGTTCCAGGAGCTCCCAATCACTATGGCAAGGACTAGAGAAGAACAAGCTATTTGTAGGTCAAACACGGAGATCTCCCACGATTAAGGGCTGTCAACCGAGGTCTATAGGAAGGTTTTCAACTACTTGGAGGCTCAGCTAGAGTTGTGCCTATTCCCTGAAGGATGAAGACTCTTGGCCTCTCCCACCTGTAAGTGGAATCAGGGCTGGGAAGAGGAGAGAAATTGAGTATATAGAGTATAATGATATTTTAAAAGACGCCAACTCCACATGTTCTCACTCATAAGCAGTCCTTGAACAACTATCGTAATACTATAAGAAAGGGATTGGCAGTAGTGTGAGACTGCCAGCCGGGCTCGGTGGCTCAGCCTGTAATCCCGCGCCTTTGGGAGGCTGAGGTGAGTGGATTGCCTGAGCCCGCGGGTTCGAGACCTGCCTGGGCAACTTGGTGAGACCTCATCTCTACAATAAATCAAAAATTAGCTGGGCATGGTAGTGCGTGCCTGTAGTTCCAGCTACTTGGAAGGCTGAGGCGGAAGGATTGCCAGAGCCCAGCAGGTCGAGGCTGCGGTGGCTGGGAGCGGCCACTGCACTCCAGACTTGGTGACAGAGTGAAACTCCAACTCAAATTAAAAAAAGAAGCTGCCAGGGGAGAGGAGGGGCACACCTCATCAACAAGGGTACCTGCATAATGAACATTTATACACCTAACCTTGAATTGCACCTCACATATTTAAAATAAAATTTTTTTAAAAAGAGGCCAACGCTTCTTGTTCTTAATATTTAAGTCCCCAACCACACCACACAGGTTATTACAATCTCATTTGTGACTCATTTTACTACCAACTGGGGATGTGTGTTTTTCCTCAGTCTTATCTGAACTAATACGGGATTAGAGTTTAACTCTTTTTTGGTAAGGTCCCCAAAAATCTGCGATGTGGAATAAATTGGTGTTAAGAAAAGAATTAGGAGTAAAACTAAATAAGAAATGGGAATGTCCAAGAGTAGAGGGAACATGTGAAAGAGAGAGTAGATTCGATCTAAAAAGATCAGATAAATGAGTCGAAGTTATAGGAGGGCTAATGCTGGTTCAAAATAGTGAAGTCTCCAAGAAATCATGCTTTCCATTCGTGCAGTAGAAGATGGCCCCAAAGTCTTTAACAGTGTTAGAGCTATGGAAATAGAGTGGGAGTCCATTTTGATTCTTTTTTTGGAGTGGGGGGGAAGGCCAAGGTGAGTGGATTGCCTGAGCCCATGGCATTTTGATTCTTAAATCCTGTTCTCTTTGGTCTAAGGCTGACTTAGGCTTAAGTGGAATCAGCATAAGAGACAGATAAGAAATTGGGTTTGCAGGATATAAAGAGTAATATTTAAAAAGCAGTAGTCTGGGCATGGTGGTTCACACCTGTAATCCCAGCACTTTGGGAGGTCGAAGTGAGAGGAGATTGCTTGAGCCCAGGAGTGCAAGACTAGCCTGGGCAGCATAGCAAGACCTCGTCTCTATAAAAAAAAAAAAAATCAAAAAATTAGGTGGACGTGGTGCCCATAGTCCCAGCTACTCTGGAGGCTGAGGTGGAAGGATTGCCTGAGACCAGGAGATCGAGGCTGCCATGATGGTGTCACTGCTCTTCAGCCTGGGTGACAGAGTGAGACCTCAACTCAAAAAAAAAAAAGGCAGCAAACTCTTCTTTTCTTAATATTGAAATCACACACAAGTTATTGCCATTTTACAGATGCAGAAACTGGAGCACAGAGAAGCAACTCACTCCAGGTACAAAGTTAATAGATGGAGCCATGATTCAGATGTAGGCAATGTGAGATCAGAGCCCACAGTTTTAACCATTGTGTTGACTGCTTCCCGGGTGATACAATGTTAGGCTGAAGAGATTAGAGTAGAACGATGATTCTCACTCTATGGAGGAGAATCAGAGCTAGTCCCAGCAGCTGTCACAACTCCCCCAATGCCTCAAAGGTTCTCAGACCACCCACTTTCAAATAAAGTCACTTACCAGCTTCTAAAAGTAGGAGATGCAATGGAAACCAAAACCTAAGGAGAATGTTTCCTTTCTGCATCTTCATCTGCTTCTTTGTGGCTGGAAGAGAAGACGCCTGGATCCCAGATGTGCCAAGACCTTAGCAGGCAAAGGACAGATGAATTCTTGAGAAAGGAGAGTTGAAGGCGAAGAGATAGAGGCTAGAGTTTCCAGGAGCTTGGGTCTCCTCAGTGTGTGTTCTTGGAAAGAATCTTGAGCTTCAGTGTGGGCAGTTGAATGCCTAGGTTCCTCAGGCTTCCCCCATGCGATGTTGTTGCCGTTTTCTCTGTTGTGGAAGACTTATAGCTTCATATGGGCTAAGGAAGGGTGGGGCAGTTGACCTGACAGTCTTCCAACTATGAGCAGGTGACAGAATGATACTGAGCCAGGGAAGGAATAGAGCGGGGGTCAAGAGGAAGGTGAGAAGGGAGAATGACATGATCACACTAGGCAGGGCGCTGGGCTGGGTTGCAGCAGGAAGTAGAATGGGATAAGGAAATCAAGTTTGTCAGAGTGGAAAGGACCCACCCAGGGGTTAGAAACCTGTTCTAGCTCAAAGCTTTATTTCCTAGTTAGGAAGTCCTGTGGGCCTGCTTTAGCATGAAAGAAGCCCTAATGAGCTGAGCTAGCGGGGCAAGACCTCACATCTCTGAAGCAAACAGAAGCAGGAGACCCATAAGAGACTAGTAACAGAAAATCTGGGCTCCTGGGTTATGGGCAGAAGACAGACATCATTGCTAGGTATGCAGTAGGCACTCAACAAGGCACACTGAATAAACAGGGGAAGAAAGATCCAGGGATAATGAAGCCATCTTTGGGGTCATCTTTAAGGCAAGGGAGCTAGGGGTATGGTAGAGTGCTGAACATTCAGGAACAAGTCTCCTGTCAAACTCATAGCCAGTGAAGGGCTATAGGGCCTCCTTCTGACTCTCAACTATAGAAGCCCCGCCCCCATCCCACCTTTCTCTTTTTTATTTTGTTTTTTTGTTTTCAGAGGGCTCCACAGGATCTTTTCCATCCTGGAATCCTTCAAGTATGCCTTCACATCAGACTTAACGAAGCATCTCTCAGTAGAGTACATCACAGGGAGAGGCATAGACACCATATTGGAACACTTAAAGTGTAATAGGAAGAGGGAAATAAATAGTCCAAGTACTCTAGGAGCTTTACATTTGGTCTAGACACTTGGATGTGGCCAGCAGAAAGGACAGTCAGTTAAGTGAGTATGCCTGAACAGATCTAAATGAGCAGAGTGTTTGGGGTGTTGATGAAAAGTCAAACTCTGTAAAATATTTAAAGAGGCATATTCTGAGCCAAATATGAGTGACCAAGGCCTGAGGTACCCTCCCAAGAGATCCTAAGAACATGTGCCCAGGTTGTTGGGTTACAGCTTGGTTTTATACATTTTACAGAGACAGAGGTTTAGAGGCAAGGATATAAATCAATACATGTGAAGTTTTTATTGGTTTGC
Organism: Cephalopachus bancanus; assembly: GCA_027257055.1. Lineage (NCBI taxonomy): Eukaryota > Metazoa > Chordata > Mammalia > Primates > Tarsiidae > Cephalopachus > Cephalopachus bancanus. Next base: position 613,811 of record JAPVLO010000537.1, on the reverse strand, counting down.
CCAGAAAGATTTGGCAGGACATCTTGAAGCATGGGGTGGTTGGGGTCTTAGAAGTCATAGGTGGATTAGAAGATTTTCTGGGGGCATACTTCATCAATAAGGATACCTGCATGATCAATGTTTATATACCTAACCCTGAATTGTACCCCACATCTTTATAACAAAAATTAAATAAATAAATAACAGTATAACACTACCAAAAAAAAAAAGATTTTCTGATTGGCAATTGGTTGAAAGAGTTAAGCTCTATCTAAAGAATTTGAAATCAGTAGAAAGAAATGCTTGGGTTAAAATTAGGGGTCGTGGTAGTCAAGGTTTTTGTTATATAGATAAAATCTCTAAGTAGTAGGCTTCAGAGAGAACAGGTGATAAAAATCTCTTTTTAGAACTTAAAAGATGTCAGACTCTTCCTAAGGGAGGAGATTCTCTACAAATTTTCCCCAAGAGATGGCTTTGCAGGATTATTTCAAAACATGTCAAAGATATTTTACATTTGGGGATAAAATATTTTTATTTCTCTTAGGGCCTGATATCTGTCATATGATGCCATACCAGAATCAGGTTGGAATTTGGTATCTTATTGCCACAGAATCTGTCTGGTCAGTCTTATGATCTCTTTTTCAATGTGATGCTTGTCAGTTGTGTCTAAACTCCACAAGGGAGCAGGTATAACAAGGCATGTCCCACTTCCTTTTCAGTCATAGATTGGAATTTAGGTGTTTTTTTGGATTTCCCTTGGCCCAGAAGTGGTCCATTCAAGTGGGTCGGAGGGCTTAGAATTTTATTTTTGGTTTAGGGAGTCCTAGGGAGGCCATCTTATGATCAGGATGATAAGAATTCCGTTATATTAGGAATTCCATTTTATCCTCTGTATATTTTGTTTTAGTATGCTTGCATTGTTGAGGCTGGGTAATTTATAAAGAAAGTAAGCTTATTTGGCTTACGGTTCTGCAGACTATGTAAGAAGCTGGTGCCAACAAACACCCTGGTGAGACTTCAGAAGACTTCCACTCATGATAGAAGGTGAAGGGGAGCCAGAGTATGTAGGGGTTACATGGCAAAAGAGAGGGTATGAGAGAAAGGAAGTGGAGGAGGTTCCAGGCACATTTCAACAACCAGTTGTCACAGGAACTAAGAATGAGATTTCACTCACTCCTACCAGAATGTCACTTGGCCATTCACTATGGATCCAACCCCATGACCCCAACACCTCCCCCCAGGCTCTATCTCCAACACTGGTGATAAAATTCAACATGAGACTTGGTGGACCAAACAAATTATATCTAAACCATAGTAAAGACCAAAGTGAGTTGTCTCCATTTCTCTGTCAGTGAGAAGTTTCCTGGAAGAGGTAATGTCTCAGTTTATTTGCAGGTTAACAAACATTCCTGACATGGAAAACCTATTAGAAAGAAGCTGGCAAGTAGAAGGTGGCTGAAAACATGAAGGAGCTTGAAGTGAGTGAGACAGGAAGGTCATTGTTGTGCTCAGGTGCAAGGATATGGTCAGTGACAGGTGGGGTCCTGGACTCCTAGCAATCTTATTCCACAGTTGAAAACCAATAGCACTCTGAGAAATCATTTTTTAAATTTATTTTTTAGAGAAACTCTTGCCCTCTTGCTCAGACTGAAGTGCAATAGTGAAATCATCACTTACTGCAGCCTCAAATTCCTGCGCTCAAACGATCCTTCCACATCAGCCTCATCAATAGCCACACCACAATGCCCAGCTAATATATTTGTGTGTGTGTGTGTGTGTGTGTGTGTGTGTGTGTGTGTGTGTGTGTGTGTGTAGATGAGGTCTCACTATGTTGCCCAGGCTGGTTTCAGACTCCTGGCCTAAAGCAATCTTGCCATCTTAGCCTCCCAAAATGCTGAAATTACAGCCAAAAAGAAATTTTTTCCCCTCTGGAATTATTTGGAGACTGAGATCCTGCATTCAAGCCCAAATTCCATGTTTTATTTTTGTTTTTTTGAGTTGGAGTCTCACTCTGTCACCCAGGCTAGAGTGCACTAGCACATTCACGGCCACTGCAGCCTCGACCTGCTAGGCTCGGGCAATCCCTCCACCTCAGTCATTCAAGTAGCTGGGATTAGGCGTGAGCCACCACGCCTGGCTAATTTTTTGATTTATTGTAGAGATGAGGTCTCACTAAGTTATCCAGGCTGGTCTCAGACCCCTGAGCTCAGGCAATTCTCTCGCCTCGGCCTCCCACAGAGCTGAGTTTACAGGCTTGAGCCACTGTGCCCGTCCTCAAATTACATGTTTTAGAGGTTACCCTGAAAATTGTAGCATGCACACTTATCAGAGTCTAAATGTAATTAATATCTTTGCTCTCCATCAAAATAATACAAGGACCTTGGAACACTTTATTTCTTATTTCTCATCTCCCAACTCATACCCTAATGTCATCAAGTATTTGAATTCTACCTTGTTTTTTAGCTTCATGAAAGATTATTGTTGGCTGTTTACACACCTTCAGCCTGAACAGAGTCACACAGCTTCATTAAGCAGCAAGGACGACTGGCTAGTACAGTCTCTGCCTGGGTGGACATATGCTTAAATAACACTTGAGAGTTCTGTTGCTAAAGATGGAGAATGGACGTTAGCAGACAACCATAAAGCTATGACACACATTTAAACGTAATTATTTTATTTTCTATATCTAATAGTTCCAATACCTAAAGTCTTTGTGAATCTGATTCTCCCATCTGTCTTTTGTTGTTTTGTTTTGTTTCGTTTTCTTCCTTGCTGGCTTTCACTCCCGGTGTCTGTTTTCACTTATGATTTGAGATTTAGTACTATGAATTTATTTTTCTTAGGATGTTTATTTGAAGCCTTAGCCAAAGGTATAATCTTCAACAGAGAATTTGCATGTTTTTGCCAAGCATATGGAGGCATTACCATTTGAGGATTATGTATTATTTTTTGTTTAATTTTTTAAAAATTGTTTTCTTATTTTTTTTTTTAAGTGAGAAAGTAGGATTTATTGAGAAGACAGAAAAGCTCCCACAGTGGAGGGGATTCGAAGGGGTTGCCCAATTTAAAAAATTTTAACTAACACATTGTAATTGCACATATTTAAAGGATACCATTTGCACATATGCACAAATGTTTGTACATATATAAGGATATATACATATATACATACATATATATGTTGAATAGTGTGAGGATTATTTAAATTAAATTATAGTATTGAGGCCTTTGAATTACCTAGATTGCATTATTTGGGGCTGCAAACCACGTAAGGCATTGTTGTGGTTATGATTTATTATTCCTCAAGAGTTACTTCCCTCTCCCATCCCCTGAAACAAGTTTAGGCAGGCTATTTTGCTTTGCTTGCATTTCCTTAGAGGGACAGGTTTATTTTTAGTTTACACTATCACTAAAGGTTCCACATTCATGTGAGAGTCCAGTACTAGATTTTTCACCTTTCACTGGTCCTACTGAGGCTGTGATATCTGAAGCTTAAACTCACTGAGTTTGGCAAAAGTTGGCTTCAGGACTTCCTCTTGCCTTCTGGAGTCCTACTTTAACTTAGTCTCTGATTTTAGCACTTCTTACTTTCCTGCCAATTTACTGATTCCTTGAAGAAGATTTTTTAGTCCATAACTGCTAGCTTTTCAGGATATTTTCTGTCAGGGAGCCAAGAAATTTACGTTCTCACTGGATTGTTTGAGAAATTTACGTTCTCACTGGATTGTTTGAGAAATAAATGGTAGTGTATTTACAGGAATAAGCCAAGTGTCTGGCACTTAATAATCATGCAGTAACAAAGAACAAAAGGAAAACAAAAAGACAAGTCTTTTTTAAAGCTGCAGTATTTTTATTTATTTATTTATTTATTTGAGTTGGCGTCTCAGTCGCCCAGACTGGAGTGCAGTGGCCACTCCTGGCCACCGCAGTCTCATTTGCTGGGCTCCGGCAATCCTTCCGCCTCAGCCTTCCAAGTAGCTGGAATTACAGGCATGTTCTACCACGCCTGGCTAATTTTTTGATTTATTGTAGAGATGAGGTCTCGCTGCCCATGTGGGTCTTGAACCCACAGGCTCAGGCAATCCACTCACCTCAGCCTCCCAAAGGCACAGGATTACAGGCTGAGCCACCGAGCCCGGCAACAAATATAAATATATAGATACCAAGTGTACTTTGAGATATTAATTTGTAGCACCATCCCAATGAATTTCTCCTTACTTGTCACATAGCATTTGGAAGAGACAAAGAAGTAGGGAGGAAAAATCTTTCCAATGATAAAGGAGCTCTGGAGGTCACTGACTGGGTCTTAGAGAGTTTCCTGATCTACTCAGCTTGTACAATTTGAAGCTACAAACCCAAGTGAAGAATGTTATGTCATCACACATTCTCATGGTGAGATTTTCACCTTCTCCATTCAGTACCAACATTAGAGACAACCACTTTCCTTATAGTCCCCAGTATGCACGGTGGGCAATGCAGGTTTACAGTTTAGGCATTCACTGAAGGTTTAACCTGGTTAACTGTCAGATTTATTCAGGGTCTCCTATTGTACTCCACTTTTGCACAGGCCCTGGGCTTTGTCTTCTTTTCTATACTCTAAGCACTAAGAAGCTGTGAGAAGATAAGCTCAAGTTTACCAGGTTTGGAAAATTCCCTCAGTTAAAGTCTTCTTAAGTCTCTTTGAGTCTCCGCCTTCTCTCAGCCAGTGATGTAAACATTACCTATCATCTATCCAGCTAATTATATGGTTGCAATGATTTTTTTCAGTATTTTTTGCAGAAATATTTATTACTTTAATTGAAAGAAAGAATTAATGTGCCTTGTCCATTATATTGCCAGAAAAATGGAAGTCCTCAAAGAACTGTTTTATGATTAAATGATAGCATATTTAAAGTCACCTGGCACAATGCTTAGCACATAGTAAGCACTCAATAACAAAAGCAAAAGGAGGGAAAATAACATAGCATTTGATGAACAAGCAAGCATGTCATTTTGCTACCATAAATACTTAAGTATTTTTTTAAAGCTGTAATAACATTTTTCCTCCTTTTACTGGTCAGGTTGCATCTTGAAGAAACAAAGCCTAAAGGGTTATGACTTGTATGTTGAGAATCAAAGAGAAATTGTTCTGAGGTTGATCACTGTGACCCACTACCAACTGTCCGCCAGATGTTCTGAACTATGAATACACTCAGGGGATATTTTTATTTGAGCTCACATCCAAACCTGGTGAGGCTGCAGGTCTCCTCCAGAACCACACCTTGTTTTTCTGGCTGTCCTGTTGGCCAAACTCTTTGTGGTCTTTTCTCTGATTCTTTTCTTGACTTTGATCATGACCACCTCTATGACCAATTCCCTGGAGACCTTGAGGAAGCCCACCCTGACCCACTTTACGGCCACTAACTTTTCCTTCATGATCCCCTTCTTCCTCAAGGTTTTCCAAAGTATGCCTCTGGGCCACTAGCATTAGAAGTGCTTGGGAAACGTTAAAATGTAGATGCCAGGCCAGGTACAATGGCTCAAGTCTGTAATCCCAGCACTTTGGGAGGCCAAGGCGAGAGGATTGCCTGACCGCATGGGTTTGAGACCAGCCTGGGCACCATGGTAAGATCTCATCTCTACAATAAATCAAAAAATTATCTGGGTGTGGTAGCATGTGCCTGTAGTTCCAGCTACTTGGAAGGCTGAGGCGGAAGAATTGCCAGAGTCCAGCAGGTTGATGCTGGGGTGGCCATGAGCATGCCACTGCACTCCAGTCTGGGCGACAGAGTGAGACTCCAACTCAAAAAAAAAAAAAAATGTAGATGCCAGCCTCCACCCAAACGTATTGACTCAGGAAGCCTAGGGGCAGGGCCCAGATACCTCCATTTAAAAATATTTTTGTATTCTCCTCCAAATGCTACCTGTGACCACTGCTTACAGCTTGCTTGGCTGTTGATGGGAAGGACCCTGGAGAGGGAGAAGTAAAAACTGTGCGAAGGGGAGGAGAGGCCCACTGAAAAGACAGGAGGGGTGTGATGAGAGCCAAAGCTCCAGTGCAGGATCACTCCTGCTATATAAGGTAGGGAGAATGGATGCTGATGAGGATGACTTTTTAGACCTGATGGTGGAAAGATGAGGTGGAACCTGCTGGCATTTTGCACTCCTGTGACTATTTTTTTTTTCTTTTTTTGAGTTGGGATCTCACTCGTTGCCCAGGCTGGAGTGCAGTGGCAGGATCATGGTTCACCAAGGCCTCAAACTCCCAGGCTCAGGCGATCCTTCCATCTTAGACTCCTGAGTAGCTGGGACTACAGATGTATGCCACCATACCCAGCTGATTTTTTTTTTTTTTTTTTTGAGTGGCAAAGTCTCACTATGTTGCCCAGGCTGGTCTTGAACGCCTAGGCTCAAACAATCCTCCCACCTCGCCTCCCAAAGTGCTAGGATTATGGATGTAAGCCTGTGACACTTTTAAATTATTGCCTTCTTTGTGTGATAACTGCCTTTCCTGGTACTGCGAGCTGCCTGAAGGCAGGGCCTGTCACTGTTTTACTTGCTGATGTATCTTCAAACCGATCACAGAGAAGATGATCAAAAAATATTTGCTGAATGAACACAACTGTCACATTCAGTATGAAATGACATCCAAGTGAAGATGAAATTGAAAAAAACTGAAAATGTAGGACTAGATTTCAGAGCAAGGACAGGTTAAAAATGAGTTTGGAAGTCATCGTTTGCAATAAGTCTTCGAAATGAATGGGTTCACAGGGAGACAGGGAGAGGATAAGAACAGGATGTCCAGGCAAGTTGCTGGGATACAGCAGAGGGAGGATGTAAGAAACAGACCTCAAAGAGGAAAGAAAAAACACCACAAAGCATCCTCCCATTCACTCAGCCTAGGGCTGTTTATGTTTATTCTGATTCTGCTCTGCATTTACCCTCCCTGCTCTTTTTTCGTGGCAATTCATCCTACAGTGGAAGGGAAGGAGCTTTAGAAGTCTTTGACATTGGGCTTTAGTCATTCAGAAGAGAAACTTGGAACTCTGAGGGGGTCAAGGAGAGAAGTCAGGTGAAAGGCTAGGAAGATAAGAGTCTTAGATTTGACTTCTCTGCAGGGTAATTTCATTCACAGCTCCCGTAGCTCTGGGGTCTTGGTGATCCCTCCATGTCTCTACTGGGAGGGAAATGAGAGCTGATTGAGGACTTTTATTTAGGTAGTATTTCTGGAAGGGATATTTTCATTTGACTTGGCTTTAGACTTAGAGTCCAGTTCTAACATGGAATTAAGGATGATACTGAAACTAAGATTTCCAAGTTAGATACTGTACAAAGCATTTGTCAAGCAGTCATTACACCCTGAGATTTTAAGGGAAATAAATCACAGCTGCTATTTGTGTTCATGGTTATAGCTGAGCATTGGAGGTAGAGGATAAAGGCGAATTTGCTGCAAGGTGGGAGCTAGAATCATGGCCCTGAAGGGCTACGGTTGGTAATGACTTTCACAGAAAGTTGCAAAAAAAGGAGTTCCTCATCTTTGCTTGCTGTTTGTTTTTGCAAAAGAAAGAATATGCAAGCAAAGTGCCTGGGGGCAGGGTCCCTTGTCTGCTTCAGACTTTTTGTGACCTCTGTGTCCTCTCTGATTGAAGATGATTTACTTACCAGGTCTCAGTATTCCAAAGAGAAGCAGCACCTGGATGCAGGAGGCAGGAGATAATTTCTTTCTCCTCATCTTGAAATAATCCACATGAGAAATTGTTGTCTAGAATGCCTGGGTTCTAGAGCAGAGATGGGCTGCAAAGGGAGCGTTGATGCCTGGTTGCAGGAAGAATTAAAAGTTTTCCAGGACCAGGGTTCTGGGAGGAGTAACTTCAGTTGGGGTAGGTCCCAAGGCAGTAGGGAGCAGGGACTGGGAACACTGGACTCTTGGGTTCCATTCTTGGGTTCCCACAATATGTCTTGCTTAATTTCTTTCCTCGTTCAACCATAGCTGTGGCATTTATAGTTACCACCAGTCAGGGGAGGCCATAAGTTCTGGGCCCTCCCTCTCCAGGGAGGGGCACCTTGAAGCCATGCTCCCTGACAATATAGGGAGAGGAGCAGGGAGGAGGAGAGAACAAGGGGATCAAACCTGTCAGAGGAGAGGAGACCCACCCTTGGGGCCAGAGGTCAGCAGAAACCTGTTTTTTCTGAGGATGTCTCATTTGTGGGATGGAAGCCTTCATAGGAGGCAGAAGGGAGAATGAAGGTGACTGGGTTTCCAACTACTGGGTCTTTTTACTGTGCCAGCACTGCTCCAGGGGCAGCTGTGATGGGGATCTGGACACACTGTGAGGGAGGATGGAGAGCCTGTGACTACAAGGCCAGTTAACGTGTTTCAGCAGGCGGCAGACGCTGGCAGGGAAGACCCTGGCCTAGGATACCAACAGTGAGGCCAGAAAAAACACTGGAAGTTCAAAGCACTGAAAGGGGAGTCCAACTCTGGAAGAAGGGGTTGACACTCTCTCATACAAACCTCTGTTCTTTAGGTGGTCCCAATAACATCTCACCCATCAGGTCTAACTCCACGGGTGTCATGGAACCTGGCTCACTAAGGAACAAAGTGAAAATAAACAAGTGGAGAAAATAAACAACTCTGTTCCATAGGAGCCCTGCGGGTTTGAACAATCACTTCTCTGAGCCTCAGTTTTCTCAGTAAGAAAGAACTCACAGGGTGATGAGAGGATTGATGGATGCGATGTACATGAAAGCTCAGCACAAATGTATGTTAGTTTATGATAGATGATGTGGAACTGGGAGAGAAGCCCAGGTCTGGCAGTCTGGTACCTCTGGCAGAGATCCCCACCCCACACTGAGCGGGGAGTGGTGAGCCAGGAGGAGGGAATTGAGCCACAGTGGGTGGGGGCTGACACACAGGTACCTGCAGCCAGGAGCCACTAACCCGCTCAGTCAGCAAGAGATGGGAGCTTCCAGAGAGGGAGGGAGGACCGTAGACTCAAGTCTCCTCTTCACCAGGGCAGCAGCCTCTGGTACCCCCACCCCTGAGCCCGGCCCGCCCTCGGGTCTTGGACACTTGGAGAGGTGACTTCCCCAGGAATGAAGGACAATATGCGTGTGAGAAGAGAGCAGATTCCCTCACGTCCTCCTCATTAAGCAATAATCCCTAATGAGGGCCCAACACCAGAGCTTGTTAGAGGATTTTCCCCTAGATTTCTAAGTGTTAATTAGCAGGGAAGAGAGAGAGGGAGAGAAGTGGGAAGAGGGACAATTTATTGCAGGGACCCAGAGTCCACTGACCACATTTGCAAGATGAAGAACCTCTTCACGTCCCCCAAATCCTTTGACCCCTAGTGCTCCATTTTGGTGCCTTGACAGGGGAGGTTGGATATCTAGGACTCTAGGGGTAGAGGTGTTTTTACTTTGTTTTCGGGTTGGTTTTGTTTTTTAGAGACAGGGTCTTAACTGTCACCCAGGCTGGAGTGCATCACTGCAGCCTCAAATTCCTGGGCTCAAGTGATCCTCCTACCCCAGCTTCCTGAGTAGCTGGGACTACAGACATGAGCCACTGTGCCCAGCTAAGTTTTTTAAAAAATAAGACAGGGTCTCACTATGTTGCCCAGATTGGTCTTGAGTTCTTGGCCTCATGTGATCTTCCCACCTCAGCCTTCAAAAGTGCTAGGATTACTGCATGAGCCATTGTGGTGTGCACGTGTGTGTGTATGTGTTTAATTAGGATCCAGGCTGAGGAAATTCAATGTCTAGAGGTGGGGACTGGGGGTCTCTGCATCCCTCCCAGGGCAGAGAGACTCTCCTGACCTGGCAGCTACCGCATGCTGAGTCACCATCTGCCCAGACAATTAAAAACCAAGCATCTTCCTTTTCTTGAAGGCTCCCCAGCCCTCTTCCAGAACCCAAGGGCCATCTGCCTCAGACTCTTTCCAAGGACCTAAATCTGGGGTCCCTCTGGCAGCCAGCATGTCTCCTTTCTGAGACCTAAGCTTCAGTTCTGTCCTTGGCAGAGTGGGTCCCTGGTGGGAGATTCAGAGAGGCTCTCAGGCCTGAGGGACTTCCCAGCCCAGCCAGGACCAGATAGTTCAGTGACATCAGTGTTAGGGTTAGGATTACTGACTATGAAAGGCTTCCAGCTTTCAGCAAATGGAGATACCCAAAGTAGCATATAGTGACCTGTGGCCCTGCTATTTGATTCTGGAGGAAGTTAAGATTACAAGGCCAGTGGCAACTGGAGTGACTTTCCTATCAGCGACAATGCCATACTCCTCTGGCAAGAGTGAGAGCACCAAGGCTACCTGGATAAACCTCCTCATGTCCCCCAAATCCTTTGACACCTAGTGCTCCATTTCGGTGCCTTGGCAATGGAGAAGTCATTTGGGTTGGTTGTCTAGGACTCTGGGGGCAGAGGTGTTTTTATTTTGTTTTGGGGCTGGTTTTGTTTTTAGAGACAGAGTCTTACTGTCACCCAGGCTGGGGTGCAGTGGTTCCATCATAGCTCACCACAGTCTTAAATTCCTGGGCTCAAGTGATTCTTCTCAAGTGATGAGAGGGTTTTGTTGGGACTGACACAGGCTCAGAAGGTTTTGAAGCAGGACTGGTGTCCTAACATAAATATGGGCATGATAGCTTATAAAGTTGAGTTTAGTTAATTAGGGTGTTGTTTTATTTTGTATAGTACTACCTTGTGACAACTCTTGTTGAATTATTTAATTTTAATTTCCCTGTATTCGTGTCTCAGGTAAGAGTTGTCTTATGCTTCTTTGTATTCTCAACAGAGTATATGATGGGTATTTAAAATACCTGCTTATTAATCGACAGGTTCTCCTCATTTTGTCACAATGCAAATAAACCCAGCATGAACTGAGTCTGGCTTTTATCTAAACCCAGAAAGAAGTCATTTTAGTAACAAAAGGTCAGCCTCCCCTTCCTCAACCCTCCAAAGAATTCCAGTCCTGTGCTCAGGCCCCTCCTGCTCAGGGTCGTCTGTAAGGTCACACCAGTCAGGGCTTTCTCCCAAAGAATAGTCCAATAACTATGATGCCCCTACTTTATAAGCATGTTACACTTTTTAAAAAATACCAGTAGAGAGAAGGAAACTATTTGTCCACTCTCCTTTTCCCCCTCTGCCCAATCAGTAATAGGTGAAGTAACTGGAAGAGGGGGGAGAGAAAATTCACAAAACACACACAGATGAAATGCCTGCAAGGAGGAAAATCAGAGTCTGGGGTAAAAGTCTAAGGAGAGAGGACTGGAGAAGTAGAGACGACAGGTGACTCCTATAAGACCAGGATTGACTTTTGGTGGAAGAGACAGGAAAATAAATACTAAGTGAGAACTCCATCAGGGAAGTCTGGGATAGGAATCAGCGGATGCAACTGTAGGCCAAACAAAAGCCCCTCCCACAACCCAGCAAGCCAAGGCAACAGGAGCCCACTGTAGACATTCAGAAAAACTAAGGGATTTGGAAGGAAGTGGGAGAAATCACCTGGATAAAAGATATTTGTGGTATTTTCTGGAATTTCCTTTTCTCCAGGGAGTGGACAGTGTGGAGAAGAAAATAAATTCTCTTTTTTTCATAGATCCCATTTTTTCACTTAAATAAAAGAAGGGCGAGGGTCCTGCAAACTCAGAGATGAGCCTGTTTGCACACAAACTCTTCAATAATAGTGAATGGAAATAATGTAGATCGGTCCTAAAACCCAGAGACTCTGTCCTCAGTCTCCTCACTTCCCATAACCCCTGCAGACAAGTTAGTCTGGGGCATTGCCTTCTAAGACTCCTGTCCTTCCCTTAGACAGGTCCCCTCAGGACTCAGTGTCCTGTATTGGTCCACACCTCACGTACCCATCAAACATCTTTCCATTCTCAGGCCATCACTTTCTACAGAGAACATTTGCTTGTATTATGCATTCTTTCTTCTCTATCCCCTAAACTTATATCCTCCTTGTTTATCACCTCATTCCCCAACCATTTTCAACTAAGAACAAAGGAATGGTTGATGCTGTTAACTGCTGGTATTCTCTGCCCTTCCTGGGGTCCAGGAAGTAGAAGTTGTGAGTCCAGTTCCTCTTCCAGGAAAGGGGCAGAACATGGAAGATCCAGGGCTGAGTGCCTGCTCCAGGATCATCATGGGGAAGGAATCTGGCCAATGCCGAGGGTCTGCTGCTCCATCAGGTAGACAGGGTAGGAATTGGGGCCCTCCTCATCTTCTGGGTCATTGTCCTGGGTGTTCTGGGTCAGTGTATGGCGTGTTCGCATCATATAGAAGATCTGAGATTGGGATGAGAAACGAGGGATGAGAACCATCTGCCGTGCCAGTTGTATTCCTCAGCACCCACACCTCAGGCCCTTGATTCTACTCTCCCTGATCCTCCTGGACTTTTGGTTTTTTCCCTTCTCAAGATTCAATCCAAACCTTGATCCTTGTTCCAACTCCAGATCCAATACACTGAGTCCCAAACCCCTTCCCCAATTCTCACCTCTATCCTATTCTCTTTTTTCTTGTACCCACTATTCTCACACCCCAGACTCTATATCTACCCCCCCAATTTTCTCTCTCATACCCTCTTATTTCTCAGCCACAGATTTCTCCCCAATCCCAGCTTTTTACATCCTGTGTATTTATTGTCTTTCCCCTTAGTTTTCACCACCTCTACCCTTCTATTACTATTTTCCCCTTCTTCCCACCAGGTCTCTTTTCCTAGACTCATTATTCCCTCTAACTCATGGGTTATGGGTCTAACACTTTCTATCCCATGGGTTCATTTCCCTGGGGCACCCCGGTCCCTTACCAAGAAGATCAGACCAAGAAACACCAGAAGAAGAATCACAGCCACCAGGACCACAATAACGATGGCCCATGCAGGGAATGAATAATTCTCTTCCATCTGTCCAGCATGGAGACCTCCCTGGGAGCCATCTTTATTCTCATGTGCATGGCTTTCGTTGCCTGGGACTTCTGACATCGTAGAACTCAGCTCCATTCTAGATGCAGTGAGTGTAAAAGAACCAATGGGTACCTGATGCGTAACCTCAGTTTTAGTTAAATGAGAAGTAGTCACGATAGACTTGTCTTCTGTGACCTTGACTGGATGTCTTAGAGTCTTTGTGACTGCTGCTGTTTTTGAGGGATTTTCTGTAGACTTTCCTGGGACTTTAATGGTCTCAGTGGCCAGTGAATCCCTTTCTGGGTGTTCTGAAGGCTTTGCTGGAAATGGTGTGCTTTTCTCATTGGCAGATGTGCTGGTTTCTTCATGTTCTGTAGATTTTGCTGAAGAAGGTGTGATTTTTTCACCAGTTAATGTGCTCATTTCTACATGTTTGGTAGGTTTTGTTGGGGATGGTGTGGTCTTCTCATTGCTAGAACTACTCATTTCTCCATGTTGTGTTGACTTTGCTGGGAATGGTGTATTCTCATTGGTAGATGTAGTTGTTTCTCCATGTTCTGTAGGTTTTGCTGGAGGTGGTGTGATTTTCTCACTGGCAGATGTGCTGGTTTCTCCATGTTCTGTAGGCTTTTTTGGAGATTGTGTGATTTTCTCACTGACTGATGTGTTCATTCCTTCATAGTCTGTTGGCTTTGCTGGGGATGGTGTGATTTTCTCACTGGCAGATGTGCTGATTTCTTCATTTCCTGTAGGCTTTGCTGAGTATGGTGTGAATTTCCTACTGGCTGATGTGCTGATTTCTCCATGTTCTGTAGACTTTGCTGGAGATGATGTAATTTTCTCACTGGAAGATGTGCTGATTTCTTCATTTTCTGTAGACTTTGCTGATGGTGTGATTTTCTCATTGGCGGATGTGCTGGTTTCTCCATGTTCTGTAGACTTTGCTGGGGATGG